>PVIU01009429.1:0-76412 GCA_004026605.1 Ondatra zibethicus
TTTGTGCAACTATGTTCATAGCAGCATTGTTTGTAATAGCCAGAACCTGGAAACAACCTAGGTGCCCCTCAATGGAAGAATGGATCAAGAAAGTGTGGATTATATACTCATTAGAATACTACTCAGCGGTAAAAAAACAATGACATCTTGAATTTTGCATGCAAATGGATGGAAATAGAAAACGCTATCCTGAGTGAGGCAACCCAAACCCATAAAGATGATTATGGTATGTACTCACTCATTAGTGGACCCTAGCTATAAAATAAAGGACACTAAGCACTTAGCTCATAAGCCCAGAGAAGACGAATAGCAAGGTGAACCAAAAGAAAGCATATACAGATCCTCCTGGAAGTTGGAAGCAAACAAGATCATCAAGCAAAAGTTGGAAGCTTGGGGGCGGGGATAGAGTTGGGGAGTAGGGAAGTAGGGGAAGGGGAGAGGGGGAAGGAGAAGGGAAGGACTGGGGAGAGCTTGTGGGAGTGGGAGGGTGGAGATGGAGGAAAGGTGGACATTGTTGAAGGGAATAAGATATCTACATTAAGGGAGTCAATTTAGGGTTGGCAAGATACTTGGCCCTGGAGGGGATCCCAGGTGTCCATGGGCATGTCACCAGCTAGGTATTCGGGCAGCAGAGGAGAGGGTGCCAGAACTAGCCTTGTCCCATAGTCACATTGATGAATATCTTGATCACCATTATAGAAATTTCATCCGATGGATGGAGATAGAGAAAGAGACCCACATTCACATCGGAGCAATGGATTGAGCTCCCAAGGTGCAGTTGAAGAGCAGAAGGTGGGAGAAGATGAGTAAGGAAGATAGGACCGTGAGGGGCTGGTCCACCTACTGAGACAGTGTGCCTGAACTAATGGGAGCGCACCAATCCAGCTGGACTGGGACTGAATGAGCATATGATCAAACCAGACTCTCTGAATGTGGCGGCGAAGGGGGGCGGACGGAGAAGCCATCAACAATGACACCAGGACCTATCTCTTCTGCATGTATTATCTTTTTGGGAACCGAGTCTTTTTGGATGCACACCTTCCAAGGCCTGGAGGGAGGGGGGTGGGCCTTGGACTTCCAACAGGGCAGGGCACCATGCCCTCTTTTAAGGAAGAAGGGGGAGGGTAGTGGGAGGGGACCGGGAGAAGGAGAAGAAATGTAAAAATTTTATTTATTTAATTATGTTTTTGAATGGAAAAAAATAAAAGAATACGAAAAAAAAGAATTAGAAGCCACTTGATATAGTCAGCACCTGCAGAGTCAATCAACAGTGGACTGGATGGATTTTGGGAACTGCTCTGTAACAGACCATGTACGGCAGCCCCGCCTCCCTCCCTGCCACCTTCTCTAGTGGAGCACCCAGATTTTCCCCTCCAGCCTTTCTTCCCCTGCTCATTGCTGTATCTCACTCCCCAAGTCCAGCAGGCATTCCCTGGGAACCCACAGGCCGCGCGGGCCAAAGAAGCAGATAGTTTAACTGCAGACCTTCACTGCTCCCTCCTCTCCTTCAAATCCAACCCCCCACCCCCGTTTCTGCAGCAGCCCACATGCTGTGGCCCCCCCCTCTCTGCCCCCATGCCAGCAAATCACCCAGATCTTCTCGGTCAACCTTCCTTCCCATTCACCCTGTCATTACAGCCCCCAACTTCAACAGGCTTTCTCTGAGAACCTGCCACCCAAGCCTGACAGAGAAGCAAATAAGCCAGCAAAGCAGGTAGGTGAGCTTCAGATCTTCGCTCTCCTCCATACCCAGCCCTCCAGTCTCATTGCCAGCTCTGTAGTAGACAACTTTTGGGAGAAATCGATCAGTATCTGATTTGACTTAAAGTCCATTCCAAGAGAAGGAACCCATAACTGACTCTACTCGGGTGGCCAAGTGCCTGAGACCACATATCCCACGACCTACGGTAAACCAAATCTACTGATAAAGCCTAAGACTACATATCCCATGGATCTATGGTAAACCAAATCTACTGGTAAAGCCTGAGACCACATATCCCATGGATCTATGGTAAACCAAATCTACTGGTAAAGTCTGAGACTACATATCCCATGGATCTATGGTAAACCAAATCTACTGGTAAAGCCTGAGACTACATATCCCATGGACCTACGGTAAACCAAATCTACTGGTAAAGCAAGTTCCTGAGACTACATATCCCACGGACCTAGGGTAAAACCAAATCTACTGGTAAAGCCAAATCCACAGAGAAAAAGAAACATATAAAAATGACAGCTAATGACATGCTGCTATACACATAGATCAATGCCTTGCTCAGCCTTCATCAGAGAAGTGTCCTCCTGCATCAAGCGGGAACAAATACAAACCACAGCCAGACATGATGCGGAGAGGGAGAGACCTTGGAATATCTGTCCTACATGGCTTGTCCCCATCAAATCCCTCCCCTTCGGGCTCAGGGACGCCCACAAAAAGAGCCAGGGGCGATGGGACACCAAGTCAACAAAGACCCCCAAATCAACATCATTGATGTATATATGAGCTCACAGTGTAAGGCGGTAACCTCAGGGCTAGCATGGTCTGCACAGGCTGAGGTCCTGAAGGAAGTGGACACATGCACTCCTCCCTAACCCAGAAGTTATCTCCAGTGGATAACCATTGAGGAAAATTTAGCTTTCTCCACGGGAGTCTCCTCAGGGGAACAAACTAGTTTTGTGGCTAGACTGTGTGCCAAGCATAGATGTCAATACAAAATGAACTTAGTGACACCTTTGGAGGTTCTTTGTCTCATACTGTACGCCATGGTTCTTCTTTATTTCTATTTTCCTGTTTTGATTTTATATTTAATTTAATTTTATTTACAATTTTTTTCTCTCTTTTTTTACCCTACGGGCCCTTGGCGTATATTCTATGGCTTCCAGTTTAGCGCGTTTATAGGATTCCTATGTGTGCAAACGAGTGGGCCTCTGTTTCTCATGCCTCCTCTTGGGCTCCTTTCCTCCTGCTTCTTTTGTGAAATTACAATGTGTTGGTTCCTGTTTTGCCTTATTCTGTTTTATTTTATTATATCCCAGAGAAGCCTGTTTGTTTCTAATGGGAGTCAAGAAAGGGTGTGGCTCCAGATGGGAGGGGAGAGGAGAGTGGTCTGGGAGTAGAGGAAGGGGAAACTGCAATCAGGATACATTATGTGAGGAAAAAAGATCTACTTTCAATAAGAGGGGAAAAAGAAATATTTAAGGGTAAACTGTGTCTGTACTGAGCATGTTCAAAATTCCTCCCCTCTGATTAATCCTGAAACAATACATTCTAACCATAATTTCCATAGCATCTCACCGAATTAGGTATGAAAAAAGATGTCTGCCTGATTCAAGGTCTACAGGAGGATGCCATGGGTAATAGGAAGTAGACCACTTTATACAAAAGGCTTGAGCCTCCTTGAATCTCAGTGTCTAGAGGACTCCTGCCTGGGACTCATCCCTGAAGGATAACTGTGTGTTTATTGTAATTTACTACAAAAATAATCTCTTGGTAGATACATTTTCTTACTGGCTTCTTTGTTGAGTACTGCTGGCTTCCTTAGCAACTTCATCTGATGGGAACTTAAACCACAGTTAAGGCCTCCCTTTCTAAGACATCACCAGCCCCAAATGACGCCTCCTTTAAAATACAAATACAGCTTTGCAAGATGTCTGTCATCTGTACCTTGGTGAGCAAAGGCACTTAGGCCAGAATTAGAGAAATGAGCTCACTAGCCCTTGTGCCCTTTTGTTCCTGTGCCCTGTATGAAAGGCTCCCCAGCACCTTCCTTCCCATTTGCAGCACCAGGATTCCCAGGGAACTGATGGCTGGATTTGCGTACATCTCTGTGTCTCTGGATGAGCAGGGCCCTTTTGGGTGACACTGGGTCCCGTTTGAGAACCACAGCTTCAGAACATCGCAGCAGGGCTTACGGGGTAGCTCAGAAGCAGCGCACTTGTCTAGAAGGCATAGGTCCTGGCTTCCATCTCCAGCACTGCAGGAAATAAATAAGTCAAGTAAATAAAAGTCTGCATGCCACATAGCAAGAGGCACGTTTATTCCCTCCTTGCCATCATTCCGTGAAGTTTCACAAGTTTCCTGTGAACTATTTTCATCTGCAGAATATTGGAGGTAATTCTCTCGCACTGGTGCCTGATGAGCCTTAATTACTTAATGCTTGCAGGGTGATTAAAAATGAAAAACGAAAAATGTCTAAATGTCAACTACACTTTTGTCTAATTGTATTGTAAGCACTTAGCTCTGATGCTTGCTGAGAATTCCTCTTTCAGCAGACAGCATTCTCCCGTGGGACAACGGAAGAGCCAGGATGACTATTCCCAACTGCTGTCATTGTTCAGCCACTTCCTCCCCTTGCTGGGATGAATACAAGAGCTATGTCCTCTAGAAGGATCCTTCAACTTCTTCCACAAACCATGTCAGATAGCCATTTTTATGAGAAGACACAGACACCCAGAGAAATGCCCAGGGTGGTATCAGTAGAGAGTAACCCCTGATTACCTCTGAGCACCGGTTCATATGTACTTTAACAACATTTGGTACACATTCCGCTCTATGGAGAGAAGTTAATTGAGTATGAATTACCTTTTCCACAAGTCAGGGTCATGATTCAAACGAGGAGCCATGCGCTGGCATGCACACGAGATGCCCCCGCCCCCTTCCTTCATCAGTCACCACACTCCGCGGCCTGTTTCTGCCGCCCTGTCGCTTTCCATCTCGTCACTCAGACAAGCTTCCTTTGTCATATTGGGACTGCTATGGCTTTTCATTCAGTCACTCTATTATTCATCTTTAATCCTCGACAGTTTTTATAACTAGTTTAAAATGCGTGTGAAACAGGAGGGGGTAAGATCTGGGAAAGGGGAGGAGGCAACGGTCTAAATGTCTTGACTTCCAGAGTCTCAACCAGAATCAGCAAGGCGTCCTAAAAACCCCATGACTCTGGCAATGAGGATGAAAACCACAAGGGGTTTGCCTTCACTGCCCACTCTACTGCGTTGTTTTCGTGCTATTGCTGTGACCGTTGTCCGCATGCTTATCAGCTCAGAACACATGAATGACATACTATTAACATGGCCATCCGAAGTCTGAAATGGGCTCCACAGAGTGAGGTCCAGGTGCTGTCTGCAGGGTCAGCAGGTCTGGCTGCCCCTCAGGACCCTTGCGCCCCTCCTAGAATCCACTGCTTCCTTGACTCATGGCTTCCTTCTACAGCACAGTGGAACAGCTTCAAATCTCTGCTGACCCTGACACTCTGTGTCGGTTATCACTTCCCGTTTTACTCATTAAAGGCCCCTTGTGACGACTACATAATCCAGCATATTTTCTACCTGGAGCTACCTTATGAAGTAACATGTGCACAAGTTCCAGGGGTCCTAGTGTTTAGTGGGACGGGCCATCATTCTCCCCACCACACTCAACACTTGAGATTTGCGTTGGGATAGAAAACAATTATTCATAATTTCAAAAGAACTTATCATTTTTTTAAATAGAAAAGGACCCAACAACTTAAAAGAATTAGAGAAGCTTTCTTTCATGTTCAGGTCAAGATGTACAGATTTACCCATGTTGCCCATTAATGCATAGGAATTCGTATGTGCTTCCTGTCAGAATTTGGGGCAAGCGTGCACTTCCTCTTAGAATGTAGGGACATATATGCATTTCTTGTCAGAATGTAATCTTGGAGGACACCATCATCTTCATGACATCCCTGGGAGACCATACAGGGAAACTTATCTATCCACTGCAGAACCCACAGAGCTCAAGGATCCCTTCCTTTATATAACAGCTGAGTACCTTTCTGCCATATCAAACGTGGTTTTCTGTTGTAGCTATATGTATAATAAAGTGTGTGCGCCTATGTTAATAATCTGTATCAACTAATTGGTGTAGGAGGTGCTTCTTCATTTGTATTGCTTTCATTGGTTAAACAAAGAGACTGCCTTGGCTTTTTGATAGGGCAGCCCTTAGGTGGGTGGAGTAGACAGAATGGAATGCTGTGAGAGAGAAGGCAGTGTGACAGACGCCATGCTTCTCCAGCACAAGATGGACACTGGTTAGACTCAAGCCAGTAAGCCACCTCCTCATGGTGATACACAGATTACTAGATATGGGTTAGTTTAAGATGTAAGAGTTGGCCAAGAAGAGGGTAGAACTAATGGGCCAGACAGTGATTAAATGAATACACTTTCAGTATAATTATTTCGAACATAAGCTAACCGGGTGCTGGGAACGCAGCCCTCTCCTCCCTACTACAACTAACAACATTCTTTAGGATAGGACATAGGATAGATGAATAAGAATATTTCTCATTTACTCTGAAAGGGGGAGCAAAATCAAATCACGCAAACCTTCAACTCCGTTCTCATTCCTTATCACCTTTGTGTGGCTCACACTGTGTCCTGGGGAAGGAGAGGTGGGCGAGGAGCATGAGGGACTTACTGGGTCTATTTTGAAGTTAAGGAACAGGTTTAAATAATCAAGAGCAAATAAGCCAAAATGATTGAATGTTATTGTCAAGAGCATGAAATAGATGAAGAGCCCAGGATTGATAATTAGCCAGACTTCAAGAAAAGGCCTCTCTGAGAACTGTTACACGGTTATCTGAGGAACCAAAAAGCAGCTATGTAAAATGCCATGCAGCTTGTTGAAAACAGTTCCAGGAAATCAGTGAAAGGAAACCTTAAGAAAGAAAAGAGATTTTGAAAAATCGGTATTTGAAAATCAGTATTGAACAAATAACTGAAAACAGTTTGGTAGGAGAACGGTGGGCAAACAGCCATCACAAGAAGGATCTATGACCCTTGTGACTTCCCTTCAGACACAAAGGCCAGAGGCAAATCATTCCAATTTAGTCAGAGAAACTGTAGGAAGAGAATGTCATTTCTCTAAGACCATTGTGACATCGGCCTGGGGATAAGCTTGAATGGGAGCAGGAGCAGAAAAGAGGAAGTCACTGAGGGAGACTGAGTAGTGTCTAAGGCAAGAATGTCACTGAGATGACCAGAAGGGACCTGTCCGAGATCATGGTGTGAAGGCGGGACTGAAGGATTCTCATGGGTTTTGTATGGTTAAGAGGACAACTGAAGGATTTAAAGTAGGTTTGCCTTCACTTATTATTGTAGATGGAGTACAATTTATCAGGAAGACCAAGACCCAGAGAAAATAGATTTGCAGAAGAAACCTAACAATTCTATTTCAGATATTTATTGCTAAGAAGTCTCTTAGGTACACAGGTTGAGATATCAACTAGGTTCTTATGTATGGAGTCTAACAGGAGGAAAAGAAATGCAGCTGTCAATTTGCTGCACGTGACACGTGACATGCTATGCGGCTTGGGCCATGGCTTTCCTTCCAGAGGCATCACTCAGGGTCCATGCACTTTCTCACATCCTTATCCTACCTTATGTGATAACCAGGGTTGGCCGTTGATGGAAAGGACTTAGTAGGTATTCTGTGTCTCTGTGTTCAGTGTGCAGTCACTAGAATTGCTAAATCTAGTGGAACTTGGATGTCCTTAAGATCTGACCAGCACCAAGTTCAGAGACAGCATAACAAAAACTTGTTAAACAGTTTGTTGTAAGTAGGGTATTTTCGGGAAAACCCCATGACACTGGAGCTCTCTGTGTAGCCCAGGCTGGGATTATCATCCTGCCCCTACTTCCCATGACCTTATTTTTTATGAAGTCAAGATGAGATTAATAAATGCTGAGTCTAATTTTCCCTCACATAAACAAACACGGACCAACACTTCTCAGACCTCAGTGTTCTGCAAGTCACTGGGGAACCATGAATGCAAATTCCTACAGTTGGGGTAAAGCTTGAGATTATGTGTCTCTAACGGACTCTTGAATATCTGCTGGCTCACAGATAGCCCTCTGTGTAGTGGGGGGGAATACCTAAAACACTATCATTCTATTGGATTGGATAGCCTTTCAGGAAACAGTAGTAGAATGGAAGGATTCCACAGACATTGCCATCTCCTGTTGAATCCTACAGTGGTTACTTTGTTTTATCATTTAGCAATCAATTACTCAATACATTATGTGAATTACCAGCCCAAGTCTATATGTCTTATTTTCCAAACCAAACCAAAACAGTGGAGATCAAGGACTGAGTCTGAACATTTTAGTAACCCTGGTCTAAGCCTTCGTTCTCATAGTCTCTGCACAAGACACCTGCCTAAGGAAGCCAGGATGCAGCTCGGCGGAAGAGGACCTGACTAGCTATCATTTGCAAAGGGTTGATCTCATCACTTAAAAATGATAAATTGAAGAAGAAATGTTTGTTGGTTGACCACATATACTTTTCCTTAAGAGGGACTCTGGACCAGGGAACATTAGTTAGATGCCTATGAAATGGCAGTAGGACTTTTGACAAAATGTTTACCATTTGAACCAGATAGATTTGCAGGCATGATTCATGCACTAAAGAGATAGACTCAGTGTGACTGTGTCAATAATCTGGGTTAATTACATAATGGGATTCTTCTAAAGTTGACTAATTGAATAAAGAGGAATTTCCCAGCACCTGGACCTCTAACTGCTTCTCAATTACAAAGGATTATATAGAACTGCATACATCCATATTAAAAACAAACAACAATCACGAATATTATCCAAAATAATAAGGTAAGAGCAAGGAGCTGCTTGGTGTGAATTATCCGCAACATTCTAGTGATTGTTCTTTAATTAATTACTCCGTCAGATGAATGACACTCTGCCTTTCATTGTGTGTGGCAGCTTGATATTATATTTGCTTGTCTGGAATTCACTCGCAGCTGAACAGTTCACTCAAACACCCCAGCAATGAAAAGAGCATTTTGTTATGTGGGCAGACAATCTCTGTGTGGCTGCATCTTAGGATTTAGTAGTGGACTACACACTGCAGTTAAAACAAACCCCTTGTCTGAGTGCCCACCTCCTCTCCGGGGGCCATCATGTCCCCTCCGTGCTCACTAGGAGGACAGTTCTGGCTGTAGAACTCTGAGGATGGCCAGCTCTGGTAGCTACAATGATACTGCTGCAAATGGTGGCCCAGTCCCAGCCACAGCAGAGGGGACGTACAACAGCTGACCTCTAATGGCTCAGCAGCATTGTTCTCTAATAAAGACTTGTCAAGCATAGAGTCTGTGCTCCCTTCTGGGCTGGGCTCAGTAGACATGCATATGGGGCAGGGCATCACCAGGAACTCCATAATCCAACAATAGGTAGCTCTAACATTTTCCCATTGAGGCCCAAAACCCAGAGGATACTTGCCTTGCAAAGCTTTCAAAAATATTTATTGTGACTTCTTTTAATGTTTTATTATTCAATAAAGTTTGGGAGTCAAATATTAGGGAATAAACCTGATTGATCTACAGAGAGAAGGAGAAGGGATCACTTCACCCTCTTCTCTACCTCCCTGAACGAAAATACCCATGCATCTCCCCAGGTCCCTTCTTAATCTTCCACCTCATATGTCCTTCGAGCTACCTCTTCTGAGTCCTCCTGAAAACTCTTTTGTCTACTCTGGCTAACTTAGTGTGAACTCCACCTTCTGAGCCAAGTTCTGAATCCATTGGCAGTTTTGATGGCAATACAAACAAATCTCTTGCACCGTATATTTCTAGAATGAACAGACCAATACATGGATAGATGATCTAATTGGCAGGTTCGGTGGGGAGCACAGACATGTACGTAATTAGCTTCCTGATAAGAAAGTACTTTCTGCATCTATCCCTAAGCCATGGGTAAGGTATTATCTTGAGGACTCTCCGCTTTATCTATTTTAATACATAGTATCAGCGCCAAGTAGCAGTGATTGCACTATTGTACACTGGGTCTGGTGCAGAGAGATTGTGTCCAAGTTCCCACTGCTAATGGAAAAGTGTCAAATTCCAATCCATTGACTCTTAAAACTCTTAACTACAGCTCCCCGCCCCCTTTTATAAGAGAAACTTCCCAGGTGTGATCCTCAATGTAAAGAAGAAAAGAACCTAGCAATTTTCTTCTGTGGAACATGTTCAGGGCGATAGCAAGGGCAATTTTCAGTGTGTTGTTCGATCATTCTCCTTTTCTTGGTATTTTCTTGCAGTCTGAGTTCGGAGAAGAGGAGCAGAGGGAGTGCCAAACTGTTGGGTAGACTAGTCAAAAGGAGAGAACATTTCTGGGTAGAATCCAGTTCTAACAAAGAAGAGGGCCAGTAAATTACTCTCAGCCACAACAGCAAATCTCTTAGGAAGTTTTAATGGTGAAAACCTATTAATGGCAGCTGAATCGAGGAGTGAGACAAAAAAGGTAAAGAAATATTTTATGAATTTGACAAAATAATACCTCTTTATTCAGTTTCCAGCTGGCATTGCAACATGCAACTCTATATTAAATGACAAAGAAAGTGACCCTAGTCACAGGTTTATAAACGACAGAGCTCTGAACTCAATGACTTACTCAACTTGCCACTTAAGAAGTGACTATGGGACTTCAGGCCTAGGAGAGCATAAACTAGGAACCTGTGCAGCCAGTGGACTCCTGGCGTCCCTGGAGACACAGAAGCACACAGACCAAAATTATCCTTCCTGAAGATTCTGTTCTGGGCTCCCTGCCACAGGGCTCCCAGTGCTGAGGCACAGCCGTATTCTATGCATCTCTGCTGGACTCCCTGCCTGTAGCGGCACCTCATATGCTGAGTGAGACTGTCTCTCCATGCTATGGGGGCCCTTTGCTGGCTGTGCCAGTGAACTGAAGAGGATTTAGCACACACAGTTTGGGGCAGCAGGTTCTCAGGGTCAACAGCCAGGCAGACACTTTTGAGAAAGGGCTGGAGAGTGACTACGTCTACTCTGAGTGCCATCCCAGAGGAGAAACTGAACATACTATTTGGGTATTGATATAACAAGAATGGCAAAAGTAAATTCCACTGAGGTTTTACTGATGAAATACAAACTAAAAGCAAAACAAAACAACCCTGCATACTGTCCTTTGTAAGGTTA
Organism: Ondatra zibethicus; assembly: GCA_004026605.1. Lineage (NCBI taxonomy): Eukaryota > Metazoa > Chordata > Mammalia > Rodentia > Cricetidae > Ondatra > Ondatra zibethicus. Next base: position 10,965 of record PVIU01009429.1, read on the forward strand.
GTCCACTACTGAGAAGAGTTGAACTCTGTGGGAGTGGGGACATATTACACTTCACCGGGGTCCTGAGTTAGTGCTTCCTTTCTTGGAACAGTCTGCCAATCTTTACCCATAACACCCATGTTACTTTGCAGGCTTTACAAAGCAAATGAAAGCACAAATGTGGATTGGATGCTCTGGTCAGACCTGGAAACTTACTAGAGCACAGATAATAAGGACCACCCTTATCAAAGGCCAATAATAGCAGTTAGCCCTTTGGTCTCCCTGATGTTAATTTGATGAGCTTGGGTGGTTTATTTATTTATTTATTTTGTTTAATTTTTGTTTTTTGTTTGGTTTGGTTTTCTTTCTTTCTTTCTTTCTTTCTTTCTTTCTTTCTTTCTTTTTTCTGGTTATTTGAGGATGGAGGGGAGGTGCTGTCTGTCTAGACCAGAGATCTCATAGAGATCCGCCTGCCTCCACCTCCTGAGTGCTGGGATTAAATGTGCCACCACCACCTGCCGTTTTCTTGTTTTCTTTACATGATGCTGGGATTTTAAATCAAGGACCCCAGCACTTGCTGCACTGAACTGTACCCTATCTCTGTTTTCCATAGTTTTAATATAAATTTATGGGGTTTGCAAAAATTCACTTGAGAAATGTGACCCATCTCACCACACTTGGCTCAGATATTTTTTTTTAAAGCAAGAAGAGGGATTCCCCTGGGAAGTAAACAGAGCCTGGGGGAGAGTGCCTCTTAGCATTGATGGGGCTAAACTCTCAGATACTGCATTCAGCAGGGGACCCTGGAGCTCTCTAATGGAAGCTGTGACTTTTAACCTCTGAATTGCTACCTGAGGTCCAGCTAGTGAAAGAAAAATGGAGCTAGAACACAGGCACTATCTCCTGATAGAATGGGCAGCCTTGGTGCCATAATAATTTCAGACAATTTACAAATGACATTTCTGTAGCAAACTCAACAAGAAGTGTAGATGAGACTGTCCTTCGGATAGATTCCTGCTCTGGCCCAGCTCGTCTCATTGTCTCCAAGGGTCCCATGGAGATAATCGGTCCAATCTCATTGGGGCAACTGTGTTGAGAATCATCTGAAGTTTGTGATGGCCTCTGTAGTCGACCAATGCTAAAAATTATTATTGAGCCTCATCGTCCTACCAAACTGACAAGCGGATGTTTATGCTGACAAAGAGTGTAGGGAACCTGTTATTCGTGCGGCATCTCCCCTGGGGCTAAATAGACCGCTTCCCCATCCATCTGGTACCTTTAAGCTTACTAACGGTTTTTGCTAAAGATTCACATAGCTCTTTAGACCCACTGGATGATCAGGCTCCGCAGACGTTTTAAACAGGATCCTACTATCCTGATCTCACTATAGGAAATTAGAGGTTACAAAGCAGGGATATGGAGCTTGAGGTGTCCATTAGAGGACTGTGGGAATCTTCCAGAAGCATCTTGCAGCTCCTTTTAAGATCAACGACTTAACCCAATTAGCTGAGCAGTCCATAAGAAGTCTGAATGATCCAGACCCGGGTACACAAGAATGGGAACTTGACCACTATGATGTAAAAGCCAGCAAGGCGGTAAAGGCGAGGGGAATCCAACACCCCAGAAATCCTCATGCTCTTAAATGGCATCTAACCAGGAGCATTGGGCACCAAGAGCCCAATGTGCTTTGTCCTCCGAGGGACCCAAAGGTCTCCTTTCTCCATGAGAACCCTGTGTGGAGCCAGAGACTCAATGTGAAAGTTGTAGATCAAAGACCCAGAACCCGAGTCCACAGTGTTGGGGTGAAGGTTGGGAAAAGACTTTTGGAAGAAGACAAAACCGAAAGCGGGAGAGCTAGGAAACGCGTTCTTGGGGCAAATATTCAGAAAAGCACAGACGTGAAAGGCCAGCTTCTTCTAATTGCGCGGAAACAGAAGTCCACAATGGAAACGCTGCCCTTTGAAGAAAATAAAACCACAGAGAGCTCCATAGAGCGCCACTCTGAAAGGCTCTTTCGATTGTTGTGGGTGTTCTTTTTCCCAAGTGAATCACAGAACCGAGAACCCCTCTTCCGCTTCCGTGGGGTCAGCCATAAAACATGCAAATATAACTTTCAGCTTCCCTCTTCAATCTGTAAAGGCTGGCTCTAAGGAAACTCTCCGTCATACCTTGTTCGGTTGTAGGTGCTCAAACACCCGTTCTAATAAGCGAGCTAACCCACGTGTGGAATAGAAAACAGCTACAGCTGGGGTCCCAGAAGAATGGAGATGGTCCTTGCTGAGTTCCCACTTGTAGGCATTGGAAACAATTTTTTAAATATAAAAGATAACGACCCTTTGTTGTCTCGACTAGCAATTTGCTTTTGTATTTTACTTTGATGGTCATTAACTCGAGTATTAAAATTATAATGCAGTCTTTTATGAATTTGATCTTGCTTTACTGGGGGGAAATCATCTTACTACCCCAGGGTCTAATATAATTAATCTGCAAGGTCTTTGGTTTGTTGTTTTATTAGAGGTATAATCATTTTGCATTAAAATGTTTACTATATCTAGAATTCATTCTTTGAAGACCTGGTTTTCTTTTCTTTTGTCTTTTTTTCTCTTCATTTGTGAAACAGGGCTTCACCATTAACCAGGCTGGCTTCAAGTTTACAATCCTTCTGCCTTGGTCTCCCAACTATTATGGCCTGTGTCACCAGGCTTGGATATAACATCTAACTGAAAGTTAATGTAGGAATATGTATTTTAAAATGTTGAGCATTGAGAAGTCTTACAAACTTATGAAATTTACATTAAATTTAGTTTTGATAAAGATTAATAAAATGTGTGTATCTGTATTGTTTTGTCAGTTTTAACTTAAAAATGGGTTCATGGGAAGTTGCAAAGCTAATAGGAAAAGGCTCTGGACATCAATTTTCTGGGTTTATTTATAACTTGCACAGCTATAAAACCCATCAGAACTGAGGCCAGAACAATGTGCAGGTGAAACTTTTTGCACTCTCATCAGTATGTCAATTTGGTCACCACTGTTGAAGCCAAGATTATCCCAAATCATATTCTGTCATGTCACTACAGAGAACTTTTTTCTTCTGTTAGCTCTCAGTGAAGCATCCCTCTCTTGGCCTCCAGCATCTGTAACCCGTGATACTCATCTGTCTGTGATCCATCCCTGGGACTTTGGAAGGGAATTTGACATGAGAGAAATTATATAATATGAACCTTCTGAGATGGAAGCTTTCGAAGTGCTTGAGAGAGTCATCCAGTTACTGCTTTTAGCAACAGAGCTTGTTGCTTTTTATTGTTAGGTGGTATTTAAAATACCACAGCATGCTTACTATTCTACTTATTAAAGTACATTTTGTCCTTTTCAGTTTTGAGTTATTCCATATAAAGCTACTGTGAACAGCAGTGTATGTAATTGTATGTCCAGAACTTTTCTTTAGACAAATGCTTGGGTGCATGGCCACTGGATCATAGGATAACAATGTTTCTAGTTTTCTTGAGTGCCACTTTCCTACAGAAATATTCAGAGATTCAGTTTTTCATCACGAACATGTTATTCACCACTGTTTTTAATTTTATTACAAAAATCTCTTTTTTATTGTTTTTATTGAGCTATGTATTTTTCTCTGCTCCCTTCTCTTCTTCTCCCCTCCCCTTCTTCCATGTCCCCATGCTCCTAATTTACTCAGGAGATCTTGTCTTTTTTTACTTCCCATGTAGATTAGATCCATGTATGTCTCTCTTAGGGTCCTCTTTGTTGTCTAGGTTCTCTGGGATTGTGAATTGTAGGCTTTTTTTTAAATTTATGTCTAAAAGCCACTTATGAGTAAGTACATATGACAATTGTCTTTCTGGGTCTGAGTTACCTCACTCAATATGATGTTTTCTAGCTCCATCCATTTGCCTGCAAGTTTCAAGATGTCATTATTTCTTTTCTGCTGTGTGGTACTCCATTGTGTAAATGTACCACATGTTCCTTATCCATTCATCGGTCTAGGAGCATTTAAGTTGAGCATTTCCAAGTTCTGGTTATGAAAAACAGTGCTGCTATGAACATAGTTGAGTGCACGTCCTTGTGGTACAATTGAGCATCCTTTGGGTATATACCCAAAATTGATATTGCTGGGTCATGAGGTAGGTTGTTTCCTAATTTTCTGAGAAATTGACATACTGAAATACAAAATGGCTGTACCAGTTTGTAGTCCAACCAGCAATGCAGAAGTGTTCCATTTACCCCACATCCTCTCCAGCATAAGTTGTTATCAGTGTTTTTGATCTTGACCATTCTTACAGGTGTAAGATGGAATCTCAGAATTGTTTTGATTTGAATTTCTCTGATGACTAAGAATGTTGAGCATTTCCTTAAGTGTCTTTCAGCCATTTTAGATTCCTCTGTTGAGAGTTCTCTGTTTAGGTCTATACTCCATTTTTTTTTTTTACTGGATTATTTGTTCTTTTGATAACCAATTTCTTGAGTTCTTTGCATATTTTGGAGATCAGCCCTCTGTCCAATGTGGGGTTGGTGAAGATCTTTTCCCATTCTGTAGGCTGCCATTTTGTCTTGTTGACCATGTCCTTTGCTTTACAGAAGCTTCTCAGTTTCAGGAGGTTCCATTTATTAATTGTTGCTCTCAGTGTCTACTGGGGTTTTATTTAGGAAGCGATCTCTTGTGCCAATGTCTTCAAATGTACTTTTCACTTTCTATTCTATGTGGTTCAGTGTGTTTGGTTTTATGTTGAGGTCTTTGATCCGTTTGGATTTAAGTTTTGTGCATGGCAATAGATATGGGTCTATTTTCATTCTCCTACATGTTGATATCCAGTTATGCCAGCATCATTTTCTTTCTCCATTTTATGTCTTTAGCTTCTTTGTCAAAAATCAGGTATTCAGAGGTGTGTGCATTGATATCCGGGTCTTTGATTCAATTCCATTGGTCCTCTTGTCTGTTCTTATGCCAATACCAGGCTGTTTTCAGTACTGTAGCTCTATAGCAGAGTTTGAAGTTAGGAACTGTGATGCCTCCAGAAGTTCTTTTGTTGTACAGGATTGTTTTGATTGTCGTGGTTTTGTTTGTTTTTCCATAAGAAGTTGAGTATTGTTCTTTCAAGGTCTATGAAGAATTTTGCTGGAATTTTAATGGACATGGCATTGAATCTATAGATTGCTTTTGGTAAGATTGCCATTTTTGCTATGCTAATTCTACCTACCCAAGAGCATGAGAGATCTTTCTACTTCCTGGTATCTTCTTTATTTCTTTCTTCCAAGTTTTAAGGTTTGTGTTATACAGGTCTTCAACTTGTTTGGTGAGCCTTACTCCAAAGTAGTTTATGTTATTTGTGGCTATTGTGATGGGTGATATTTCTCTGATTTCTTTTTCGCCCCCCCCAAAAACAAACAAACAAACAAAAAAAAACCAAAACGACAACAACAAAAAACCTCAGTAGTCCTCCTTTATACAGGTTAATTTGAATTTTCTTATTGTTAGTATTCAGGCATCTGTACTGGCCTGCCCTTGGGGTCCTGACAGGATGCATCATCAGCTGAAGCCACTAAGAGCACCCCCTGTGCACATTCACTATGTATCCTTTAAAAGGTGGACCTGCCCACCTCCCATCTCTCTCTCCCTCTCTTCTCTCTCCCTCTCTTTTTCTCTCTCTGTCTGTCTTTCTCTTACACCACCCTTGTTTGCAAGGACTGGTCTCTGCCCCCCTCTTTGCCCATTCTCTGCCCCTTCTCTCCCGTCTTCCAGTAAACCTCCTATGTGAGCCTTGTTGTATGGCGTGACTTCTCTTTGCAGCATTTTTTAAATGACAACACTTATGGCCAACAGTACTGCATAAGTCTCTTTTCATAGACTGTGCATTCTTCATCGAACTGTTGGTTCAGGTATATTGGCCATTTTTCTCATGAGAATGATTTTGCTTCACTCTTAAGTTTTATATACTCTAGATACTATTTTTTTTTTCAGATAAGTAGTTTCATCTTTTCAGCAGAGTCGTTTGCACAGAGCTGGCAAAGGTTCTTTTCTTTCTAATAAATCCTGACTTACCAACCCCTCCTCTCTTCCCTGGATTGTGCTTTCATAGCCTGCTTAAGGACTCTTCACTAAACTCCACATCTCAAAAGCATTTTTCCTACTTTTCATTTACATATTTTGTTTTCTTTTATCTTGAATGTATTTGATTTGCTTCTTGTTTTGGTGTGGGATTTGGTCCAGGTAGCAGTGAAGATGGAGTAACGGGCTTTCTTATTTTGTTCAACACTGATACTAAACTTTTGTATATATCCTTTAATTTGAAATTTCTCCTTGTAAGACTTTTCCCAGAGAACCTACCACTTACTGTCCTACACATGTCTTGGTTGCTTTCCTACCTATCTGTCTGTCCTGTCTATCTGTCCATATATATCTCCTTGTTCTCACTGGTTGTCTCTCTGCTTCTTGACTTCTAAACCCCCTCCATTAGTAACTTTCAAACTTTGTTGTGACCAAATACAGAACAGAAGCCACTTAAAGGAATAAGTGTTCATTTGGGCTGGGTTTCAGAGCAATATCTTATTATGGTGAAAAGCACATGGAGGTGAGGTGTCAGGAATGTGGGAAAGAGCAACTCCTCATATCCTGATGTGTCAGAAAACTAAGGTAGCTTTAGTCTTCCAAAGCCCAGCTCTAGTGATGCCCATCTACCAACTAGGGCCCAGGTACCAAAGGTCCCGTGACCTACCAAAGCAGCACCACTGGCTAGAGACCAGAGGTTTAAACACATTTCATATTCAAGCCCATACACCTTCTTCCATATTCTTACACAGAAACTTTAGTATAGTTGGTCTTCATCAAGATAATCACTTATCTTTGAAAAAAATCATATGCAATTAATTTTGTGTATTTGGGGTTTTAGCAGAGTTTTGTAATCATCACAGTTTCATTATAGAACATGAGTATTAAGAAGATGAAGGAATTTGTGTTGTAGTTAGCCACTGGAGCCATCTTTTCAATCTGAAAGGTCCCGGTTGTCTTTTGTACTTGCATGAACCTACGGTTCTCAGCTCCTCGAGCCACCTTCCTTGGGTCCTAGGAAGTAGAGCCATGGTAAAGCATGGACCTGCTCAGTCTTTGCTAGCCAGAGAACAGCAGAAGAGATGGCCAAGTCCCTTCTCAGAGGTTAAATAAGTGTCAATAAAGCCAGTGAGACTTCTAGGTACACTGGCATCAACCTATAATCCTTGTAAATTCCTCAGCTGTATAGTTTACATGGTGAAGGTTTCTAGCTCATGTGACTGCCACCAGAACCCTAAAATCTGTTGCTGCATTTGTTTGGCAGGTGTGAAAAGACACAGCCAGGAAGAAACATGTGATTCTGGAACTCCCTTGCAAAGAAGATGTACTGGTGACTCGTAGGCATGGGACTAATTCGGGATGTCTTTATGCATATATGTTAATTTTATTGGTTGATGAATAAAGCTGGTTTGGCCAATGGATTAGCAGAGTAAAATTTGAAGAGAGAGAGAGAGAGAGAGAGAGAGAGAGAGAGTAGGCAGAGTCAAAGGGACACCATGTGGCTACCCAAGACGCAAGAGGTGAGGTAACAAGCCATGAGCCTCATGGTAAAATACAATATGATAGAAATGGATTAATTTAAGCTGTAAGAGTTAGTTAATAAGCCTGAGCTAATAGGCCAAAGAATATGTAATTAATATTAAACTTCAGAGTGGTTACTTCATAAGCGACTTTGGGAACAGGCAGGTGGAAAATACTTCTAGCTAAATGGGAGGAAAACAGAATCCTTGGGTGAGCTAGAAGAAAAGGAGAGCCCAGGGCTGTGTGTGTGATGCATGAATCCCAGCACAGGAAGTATGGCTTTTTTTCAGGGACACAGTGCACCTAAGACTCCTACAGACAAGAGGCTGCAGGAAGGAGCAGAATAGAAACCCTACAGAATTCTTTTATTTCTTACCTTGCTGTCTTAGTTAGGGTTTACTGTTGCTGTGAAGAGACACCATGACCACAGCAACTCTTATAAAGAAAACATTGAATTGAGGGTGGCTCCCCGACAGTTTCAGAGGTTCAGCCCATTATCCTCAGGAAGGGGAGCAGATGCGGTGCTGGAGCTGAGAGTGCTGTGCTACGTCTTGCAGGCAAGAGAAAAGTCAACTGACTGTCACACTGAGGGAAGCTTGACACACTTCCTGCAACAAGGCCACACCTCCTAATAGTGCCACGCCCTTTGGGGGCTGTTTTCTTTCAAACCACCCCACTTACAGCGTTAGAAATGGAAACCACACCCCATCACTTCTCCTTTGAAGATTCTTCAACAGCATGAAAGACTGATGAAAAGTTAGAACGTCTAACAAACGAACACACAAGTACTGAACACAAAAACACCATAGGCATGTTTGAATTGGATGGGAGTGCATCCTCTGGTCCATATAAAAAATATCCAAGGGATATATCTTCAGAAGTGGACTCAAAGCAGGTTGAGCCTGAGCTCTTTGTCTGTTTTAAAACAATCCAGGCCCCTCGGTGCTCAACCCTCTGTGGGCAGTGAGATCTTGGATGTAAATAACCAAGAGAGGAATTCCCCAGGTGGCCCAGAGCGTCTGTGTGCTCACTAATGATCTGCAGGAGGGAGTAAACAGCACTCTGTTGCGTGGCATTTGGAGGAGGTCATGCAGATGCATGTGAGGACTAGAAATGATGACAAAGGATTGGCTTGGGTACAGAAAATGTGCTTGGGGCAGGAAAATGCCATTCAGCTGGAGAAAATGCCAACAAGCACCTCTGGGATATTGTCCTGGGAAACGAACAAGTTAATGAGCTAAAGAAACCTGAAAAGTAGCAGAAGTGAAATAGATCTGGATGTCAGAGAAGGAAGCAACTGGGGATGAGGCAAGACCACTAAGGTGGACATTAAGTGACAAAAGCAAAACTGATGGCCAAAGACAGAGATCCCTACTAACTTAACCTTGGCTATAATAACTTAGGGTATGTTTTAAAAATTATATTCTTGAACAATGCTGCTGTTTCATAACTAGGTCAGAGTGTCCCATGGCTCAGATAGAAGGGTTGTTTCCTTTTCCATTTCTAGGGGGAAAAAATGTTATCAGACAGTAACTCACAGTGGTGAGGTTCTCTTCCTTAAGTATTTGTTACATATTTGATGTTCCTTGTGCTTCTGTGTATGACTGCTCGTTGATTTGTGATAGTATCAACTGACCATCACTGCGATAAGCACCTGACATAGCTTTTTAAAAGTTTATTAAGAGTTTATAAAGTTGATGAAGTAGATAAGTAAAGTTTGAGCTCACTGTTTGAGAGGTTCCAGCCCATAATTGTGTGACATCGTTGCTCCAGGCCTACAGTGATATGTTATGGTGGAGCATGTGGTGAGCTTATGGTGACATCGTTGCTCCAGGCCTACAGTGATATGTTATGGTGGAGCATGTGGTGAGCTTATGATGACATCGTTGCTCCAGGCCTACAGTGATATGTTATGGTGGAGCATGTGGTGAGCTTATGATGACATCGTTGCTCCAGGCCTACAGTGATATGTTATGGTGGAGCATGTGGTGAGCTTATGATGACATCGTTGCTCCAGGCCTACAGTGATATGTTATGGTGGAGCATATGGTGAACTTATGGCCAGATGCAAAAGAGAAGAATAGTAAGGGACTGGAGTACTAGGTCCCTTTTCCCCGAAGGATGGAAGACTCATTGCACCCCATCTCTTAAAGATTCCACTATGCCCAAACAGTTCCATGGAATGACAAAGAGGACTTCAACACAAGGACCTCTGAGAGGCACTTAGCCACGCTGTACAAAATCATACAAGAGCTTATTTTTGGATTTGTTCCAAGAAGGCCATTGAGATTGAGATACATCCCACCTTTAGAGGAAGCTTGGTGACCATTAATCCAAGTGATGGAAAGGTTCAGAACAGTATAACCCCAAACCTGACAGCATCTCTGTGTTTGAGGACTTTGTATAAACATCATGTCTTGTATAAATCAGGATTTCCAAGAAACAGGAAACATAGGGTAAAGATCATTGCACAAATGGCCTTTGTATAATCTCTATATTTCCATACCTATGAGAATATGAAGGTTCAGAAGGAAGGGGTGAACCTTTAGAAGATGTTTTGCCTTTAATCACATCATTCAATACCAACCATTCAATATTATTCAACATTTAAATAATGAATTAATGTGTATAGGGTCCAAAAAGTTATTCAACGTGCCATTGGGGTGTTTGTTTGTTTGTTTGTTTCAGTGCAGGAGCAAAGAAGGAATGAAATTATCCAGTCTGGCCCGACTAGCTGTATCTTTTAAATACATGGGACATTTCCAAGTCTCCACCTTTCCAATGGGGTGAAAAGATCAGCCAGGATAAAGGTACAAAACCACTGTTTGGGTGTGATTAAGAATGTGTCTCACTTAAAGACAGAGCGTACCTGACATTTTAGTACAAACCAGTAGAGATGAGAACAGAAAGTTGGGGAGCCAGTGAGTGCTCTTGGTGGAGTCCTGGGGTCGTAGGGTACCCTCTAAGCTGAGGGACTCAGCTCCTGGGCTCCAAACTAGTTGTCAGTCCTCACTTGTGGGTTCAGTGTGACAACCTGCAGGCTTATTCCTTTCACTCCTTCTTTTTAGGCGATGGAGTACTCATCTTCCTGGTTCTCATTCTTCTAGAATAGCCTTTAAACAGACCTCTGCTCTGATGAGAAAGCCTCTGAGGGGCTGTCAGTTATGATCTTTCCTAATTCCTCCCTCCTGCATTGTGGATTTACCATTTCGATTGTATGTATATTTATCTCAATAAGTAGAAAAAGTGTAATTTCCTTGACTAAAAAAGAAAAAGATGAAGCTGTAACTCTGATTGATATCAAGCCTCCAGAAAGTATCATTTTACTCTCGATATATTAATATTCATGTCATCAGAGTCAGAAACTGTGAGCGATTGAGGATATTCTGAAGGAAACCTGTGACAGAGCCACTCTGTCAGGTAAATACCTTAAGACCCTTTATAATTTAAGTGTGTTCTCCCCTCTCCTCTTCCTCTCTTTCCCATCTCTTCCTCTCTCCTCCTTTCTACAGTCAAACCCAGGTCCGTAGGGAAGGGATTTTGGAAAGCAGCAACCATTGGGAATATTTTGAAACATCACTCCCATTTTTCTGCACATCATTTTACAGTCTAGAACACCAATATCTTCCCAGCATAGGAAGCTGTGTAATTACTTTACTTTGCCTGTCACAAAGTGATACGGGAGTCTATGTGTCAGTAAAGAAGTATTTGTAGCTCTTCTCCTTCATGATGATACTTCAATCTTCTTCAGCAGAGCGAAGCCAGCTCAGATTGTCAGTAAGATTTTATAGAACTCAAAACCAGACTTAGTAGGAAAAACGCTGTGAGTTTCCCTTCCGGGAGGAAAAAGCAACAACACAAACACAAGTGTTATTATAGTGAGAGCATTTCAAGCATTTAACATATCCTTTATGGTTCTAATAAGATCAGGAGAGTCCCATTGGCTGAAATTCCATGGATACTGGTTTATTGGTTTTGTGGTTTTAATGTGCACGCTTTGTGGTATAAATCTGTGAAGGGGAAGCATTCTCTTTGGCTTTCTCTTTATAACACTGGCCATGAATATACTGCAAATGCTGCCACGAGGTCGTCTGGAAGACGTGCGTACCAACTAGTAATTGGGCAACTCTTTATTTTGGTTCTTCAGTACCGCTCCATGGTACTGAGCTTTGAGCACTAAAACACGATAGTTCTGTTTTCAATGGCAGCCAGTGATGTTCTAAAGCATCGCGAGAACTCTAGAGACCCATCCTGTTCCTTGTTGACCCGGACGATTCAAAGCATAATGGATCCAGGAGTGTGAGGCGCTGGTGATGTGATGTGTAGGGGACAGGAGAGAAAAGGGAGCTGCAGGCTGAGTGCAAAGCAAATTAAAGTCTTTCTGTGTCTCACTCTGCATTGCACCCTCCAATACCCAGTGTGGCGTCAGGTAGAGCCCCCTCTGAACACCCACCCCCAGCATCCTCGCAGCCACCACTAGCAGGTAGGTACTGGGGCTTCCCCAGTGACCTTCTGGTTTTCCTTTTCATTGGTTATTAATTATTTTGATAAACTTAACTAGATCATATGCTAATAAGACCATCGCCTCTATTTTCTTGTCCAGGATACTTTCAAACGTTTGTCTAATTTTCAGCCTCCAGTTCTCGGCAGGCTGCCCTTGAGAAGGCCTTCCTTGAAGGTCCGGTCTAACTTGTTTTCTCCTACTGCCCATTCTTACCTCTCCCCAGACTCTTAATTTCTTCATAAAAACTTACCAGGATCCAAAATTCTCTCCCTTTGCTCGCGCTTGTTTACTAACAGCCGCAGAAGGCTGTGTGTGACAGCGCTGCTCCCATTGTGTGCATGGCGATTAGAAGCACTAGGTGTCCCACAGGTATCTCTCAAGTGAATAATATAGGAACCACAGTGGCCATTGATTTAGGAGAGCACTCACTGGCTGAAGCAAAGACCTGCCACCCAAGTAGCCATCTGGGACCTTTTGGCTCTTTGCTTTTGCAATTCCTTCTCTGTGCCTTCTATTTCCTGCTGCGTACCCACAGCGGCTCAGAGCACAGTTAATGGTCTAAGCTTGGACATATGAGTCATGAGCAGCTCAGAAAGATAAGCTGTCTACCTGTAATGCAAAAAATTATGCAGGATAGTAAGAACATTGAGGAAGACATGAAGACCCATTTTGGGAAGACAAACCAGATCCAACTGCCACTCTCTTCTTGGTTGCTTCGCTGACGAAGCTCTTGCTGCAGAGCCCCTGACGAGCTCGGCTTTGATCTGCTTTCAGGCCTGCCAGAGCACTCTACTTCTCCAGGCCCCATTACTTTGAAGGCTCTAAATCTGGCTTTGATGGTGTACGTGGAAAATGGTAGGAAATTCAGGCGATTTGAGGAAAACTAAGTGAGTGAAAATGAACCTATTCATTAGAGAAAACAATCTTTAGCAGATTTTTATATCTGTAATGGTACGAATGAACCAGACTTGGAGAGCAAGTGAAGGCTGTCATTGACACCTGCTATCTGTCTGGAGTAAAGGCTGGAGACCCTGTTGTACGTGTACTGAGGGAGGTACTTTAGTTTGCATCAGCCGATCCTTGTTTGGGCTTGGACTCTTTGGTAACTCTCAAAAGCACAAGAAATGGCCTTGACACCAACATGAATTTCGCTTTGGTTTCGAAACTGAAGTTCTTGAAAGTTCTCTCTTGTGAGACTCTGGGGAATTGGAAGCTGAGGTAAGCATCGGTCCCTTGATCACACAGCCGTGTTCTTCAGGGAAAGGCTGGAACACAGCACTGTAAGCGCTACCTCCAGGAAACCCCATTATGGATGGGAAAGCTGAAAGAGGCAAGATTACGTGATTTAGTTATTTAAACTAAGCAGTCAGTTAGTGGAGGAGGTTGGTTCCAGAACCCAAGCACACTTTCCATAGCGTGAGCGCTCTGAGGGAGTATGGCTTATGCAGAGGTGGGATCTGCCAACCTCCTGGCTTGAACAGGCCATCTTCTGTGGGCAGACTCCTGAGACTAAAGGTGATCTGAGTGTGTATATAGTATAGCACTATCCCCCACAAGGCATGGAGAAGCCCAGATGTACAGGCGGTCCAGCAGGTCTAGGTGGATGAAATGACCGTACAATGAGTGGCTGCTTACATTATAGGAGGGTTTTTTGAAGTTACAATATTATTACATTTTCCCTCTTCCATTTCCTCCCTCCACCTCCTCTCATTTACCCTCCTTGCTCTCCTTCAATCCAGGTCTTTTTTCTTTCATTGTTAATACATGAGCTTTTTTCTTTCCCTAAAAATATAAATATAACCTGCTCAGACTCTATAATGTCACTTGCATGTATATGTTTGGAGGCTGGCCACTGGTACTGGATAACCAGCTGGGGAGCTCTTCACTGGGAAACACAATCTTCCCAGTCAGCATCCCATTGTTGGCTATAGTTCTTTGTCTACGGTTGCAGAGAACATACTGTGGTCCCAGCCCCAACTGTTACATCTACAACGCAACTGCTGTACCTAAGGCTCGGGAAATATTGTGGAAGATGGGACAACAGATGGTAACAGTCAGTGGGACAGGAAGTCTGCTGCAAGACGGCATTCCAAGAAATACAGACCCTTTTTAAGAGAAAATAAAAAGTTACGGGCCAGAGTTTAATGCAACGGTCGGTGTCCAGTTAATCTTTTCCCTCACGATAATCACACGCTCAAAGTATTTTGCTGAGTACTTAGATCCTGAGACATCAGGGAATTAGATGACGCTTGACCCTCAGCCTAGCAGGAATGAGGGTATGTCTTGAACCTCGGAAAGCAGTGACCGGTGAAATGGGGGGCAGAGACCAGAAGGGCCAAGAGCTTTGTTGTTGCTTCAATAACACCTTGGCACATCTGGAAAGGCCCTGGGAATGTTGGGTGATGGTGCAATACAGAGATAATGAAAGCCTCCACTGCAAGCAGATGGGTGTTTGATTTTCTTTGATATCCTGAGCTGAAAACAAAGAAAAGGACTGAGTGTGCAGTTCTAAGAACCAAAGGAGCCCAGTTTGGAAGGAAGACTTTAAACATAAACCACAGATATTAGTCATCAATGTAAGAAGCATGAAGCCACAACCCCTGCTTTGTCAAGATAGAGATTTCTTTTTCTTTTCCATCAAATGAGTTTTCAATATGCACCTGGTGACTATAATTTATGCAGAGAGTGACACCGTTAACTGAGTGATCTGCCTAAAATCTTAAAGCAGTTCTTCATTATTTGCCTGTTTGTATGTAGCCCTGCAGGACGGAGGGTGAGAGTTGCCATTTGGCCCTTCGCAGTCAGCTCTGTGATGAAATGGGCTGCGGGGTCCAATCTTTGTACAAAACACCAGATCATTATCGGGTTCAAGAAATGCGGGGATTCTGAGCCAAAAGGCTTTAACAAACCCCTGGAAGGAGTTGAGTTACTTTTCCTTTGCAGGGATTCCCGTAAAAGGAGACATTCCACTGTGGGGTCGGAAGCTCTTCCTTTGCTGACGTTTGTTTTCTAATATTCTGGTGCTGAGCAAAAATACATGGAAGGAGGTCTGGTTGAAACTCCAATCACAGCCCAGATCCATAGGTCTGGAGAAAAATGGCGGAGGTTACCTTTGAAACATCCTTAGGACTTTGTCCCTCCCATCTCCCTAGAACCTCCATCCCTGTGTCACTGATTGTTATTCACCTTTATCATGGACCCTGTCTTTATGTTCAGTGTCTTTATTGCTCTTTATGCACAATCATATTCTTGAGACACTGCATACTTTTAGAACAACCTAAAGGCTGGATTTGTAGGTTCAAGAGTCATCCTATTACACCCCTGAACAGTAAACAGCACCCACTACCGTCACCACCCAAATATTGCTTGGATGCCAAATTTTAGACAGTCTTGGTTTTATCTGCTTTTCTGTTCCTCTCTGCCTGAATCCTGGCCACCCCGTTTTAATGACTAATTGAGACCTTTCTAACTTTCTCAGCACTCCGTGGGGAAATTCCATTTGAAAACTCCTTTCCCTGTCATTTCTACTATGTAGTTGAAAGAAGGAAGATAGGGAATAGGTGCTTCCCCCACCTCCCCCCCGCAGCCGAGTGTGTGTGTGTGTGTGTGTGTGTGTGTGTTCTTCTTTTCCTTTCAAATGACGTAGGGAGTTTGGACAACCTCCCTACCCCCACCTCTCCTCTTTGATGCTAACCCTGATTCTCATTCCTTGAGAATGAGTTTCGATTTGAAGGCGTGGGTAACCTCCGTGGGTCAGAACAGCAGGGTCCACCTAAGGGAGCATCTCCAAACCTATCCTAATCTCAAATGAACCCAGCTGTCCACATCCCAGGAAGTCACCAAGGTCCCTTAAGGCCGGTTACACAGCCTAGTTCTGCAGAAGTGCGATAGCAAACTGACAGAGGTTTCCATGAGTCCGGTGATGCGCCCAGCTTTGTGGGGCCCGCTCCGCCCCTCCTGGGCGGGGTCCGCTGGAGGACAACTTACTGTGTACTTGGGGGCATTTACAAACTCCCAAGTGTAGGTGGGAGCGGGCAGGGGGGAGCGAGACTATGTACCCTGTAGAGTAGGAGCTACAAAAGAAAAAAAGAACCAGCGGAGGTGGGGGGTGTTGTGTGAAGGGGGTGAAAGAAAAAGGAGAACAGAGAGGAGGGGGGCAGAAGGAACAGAGAACTGGAGACTACTCTCTGGCTTCAGGATGCTGATAGGGGACTCCCTGGGAGGGGCTGGCCTTTCTTTGGATCCTCTTGGGTTTGCTGCTCAGACAGGTAGTTGGGTGAAACCGAACGAGCTGTCAGCTGAGGCAGACGGCGGCTCAGCGGCGTCCAGAACCCTGCCTTGCGCGATCGCGCCCCGACCTGGCTCAAGCGCGCGGTGCAGGTGTCGGCTCCCCTGATGCCCCTCCTGGGAAGGGGGACAAGTCTCTTCCGAAGGGACGGGCAGCGGGCGGGGGAGGGGTTGGGGGGCTTGGGGCGGGGCGGGGGGCGGGTGCGCCCCTGAGAGCCAAGCCGGGCCGGGTACCGACTGCCATCCTGCCGCAATTTCCCTGTGTCATGGCTCCGGTCTCTTAGCAACAGCCGCCAGTCCGGCCGCCCGGAGCAGCCGCCGCGGGCTCAACTCCACCCGGCGAAGCCCGGCGCGCCGCAGCCACACAAAAGAAGCGCAAGACCGGCAAGCGCGCGGCCGCAGGGGCCAGCGGGGAGCGCGACGGGAGGGGACAGTGGCAGCCGAGGAGGCGCGCCCGAGGGAAGAAGGGCTCCAGGCGGCGCGCGGGCTGCGGAGGACCTGACACTTCTTGGAAACTCTTGGAAATGGCTCCCGCCACCGCGCCCGAGGGAACGGCGAGCCCCTGGCGCAGGTTCGTCCCGGCCGAGCTGTCCAGCCTTTGCGCCCGGGGCCCCGGGGCGCTGTCCCTGCGCTCCGCCGTCGGCTCGGGCTGAAAAGTTTCTCCATGGTTCTTTGTGTCTCCCGAGCTGCCCCGGTCTCCCTGGGTAAGTGAGAGATTATTGTTTGCTTAGAGTGCCTCCATTTTGAGCAATCCTGTCAATCCCCGGCCTCCGAGCGCCCTTCATCAGCCCGCCTGTCCCTCAGCCCAGGCCCCTTGGCGGATGTTCCGAGCCAGGTGTTCTCCTGGGCGTGCTACCAGGGTTGCGCTGCCCAGAAAAGACGAGTTGGGGATTGCCTTCACGTCGCTCCAGCCCGTCCTCCCTCCAGAGGCGGACTTGCAGCTGCTGCACTCATGTGACTAGACCAAAGCAAGGGCAAGAGATGCACGGCCCTGGGGCCAGGGGCCGGGGGTCGAGGACCTAGGTTGGGTGCGGGGCACAGTATGGAGCTCAACTGGGGCCCTGAGTCTCTGACGCCGGGCTCGATCCATCATGAGCAGAGAACTCGAATCTCTCTCTTGGAAGCAGTTGTATTTTTAGACATCCCTCATTTGATTTCCCCATCCTCCATTCCTTAACCAAGGCAGGACTCACGCCAGGCAGCCAGTTGAGAAGGCAAACGACATCCACTGCTAAGTTTGTTTTTCTTCGTTAGGTTTAAGGAAAGCATCAAAAGGGCTTTTCCGTGGCACCTGACCTTTGTCAGTATTCTGTGCCAGATCGCGAGACACTGAAAAGGAGTTCAGTTGTCAAGAGAGCTTCAAGCATAATAAACTAGGGAACTAATTACCAGCTATTAAAAACTAATTTTAAATATCGTCTGTAAACCGTTGTTGAAATCCATTCCAACTTTCTTTATATTCTGCGGGATGTAAACTGGCTTGCAGAAGAGGAAGGTCCCTTCCTCCTCCAAGAAATCCAGCACGGGGTGTATGTGGGGGGGCACATGATCTGTGTCCAACAAAACGTCTCTTCAGAGAGCCACCCTGCAGGCTGGAGCTGGCTTTGTTTCTAAAATGCCTGGACCTTAAAGACTCTTGAAGTCAATCCAGACGTCAAGATTATTCAAGACACTGGAGCTTTCCAGTTCAGTTAAAGCAGCAATATCTATGTTGCAACCATATAGTAAATATAAGCATGGGGGCAGTCTGTCATGTCTGTTCAATATTTATGCTTATTGGCCCGGGACCTTTTAAAAAACAAATTTTAAAGGTTTGCAGATATAGTCTCACCATTGACTCCCCACCCCCACCCCCAGAAACATTTAACATTTCTCTATTGAATTCCAACCAAGTTCCAAAGAGATGCCTGCTTGCAAGCAATATAAAAACCTGACTGCCATTTGCTTGCCGTGTGGAGAAAAGATCCTACCCAGGCTGACATACTGAAAGACTCAAGGGCCAGAGTTATTCACCTAAACACCAGTTAAAAGCAAAATTCTTCCCAAGTAACTTACATTTTTTCAAGGATAATTTATTCTACTACGTGGACGGTCTTGAAGGAATCATATACTCAAAGGCCTGTGGTGGTCCTCTGTATCTTTAAGAGCCACACAATGCCCTTAATTTTAGCATCTCTATTACAGGAGGGAACACAACCACTGGAACAGAGAATGCACTCTGAGGACCCAGCAGAATGGGACTCTTGACAGCTGACAGTTAACAACGAGCAGGCATCAGTTCTTGTACCTGCTTAGACTGTATAGTCAACAACCCAAAGAGCTTCCCAGAACTAGGTCACCGTTGCCACCACCCCTCTTCCTCAAAATGACCTTCAGAGAAAAGGATGAAGCAAACAGGTTTATGTGTGGAAATACCTTCTTATAAATCAGCATTACGTAGACTGCTTTACCCAGCTAATTGACTATTCATTTGAACACTGGGGTTCTTGGTACATTAATAAATGGCCAGGCGCTATTGTGCCAGACTTCTCTGTTGTTTTAATATTGAAATTTTCCCACATAAAAGAAAGGTTATTTCTTAAGGAGATTGCAGGGGACCTCTCCGATTCCCTGATGAAATCTAGCACAGGAGACCTTTAGAGGGAGTTCCTCCAGCGGAGGACAGAAAGCCAGAAGGAAGAGCGTGGTTACATAACAGTTACCTAAATGGAAATATTCCACACCAAGAAGCTTTCCAGATGTTGCAGGGTGGCGACGAAAGGACTGGGAGGGGCTGTGCTTACCCATTGCCCTAGGACCAGAGTAGCCAAGAGGCAACTTTATGGAAAGATTTGTTGTTGGTATTGAAGTAGTAGTTCTGAGATTTTTCTGGACAATATTCCCTGTCCCTTATCTGAAGTAAGCCATTCTGCCAGTGTGTGGTGTTTCGCTCTCATCCTGGGAAATGAATTCCTTTCTTTTTATACACTACTAACTTTCAGAACTGTTTAGTGACTTTCGGCTCACTTGGGGCAAGCTCCTGGCTCAGAGGCCTGACACTCCGGAAGCCCCTCCTTTGGGGAACTTTTCCATTGCAGAGAGAGGCAGGGTGAAAACACAGAGGTGCTGACCAAGAAAGCCCTCACACACTACTTGGAGCCCCCACATTCACTGAGTTTATAAGGATGGTAGGAATTCCACTGGCTGCCAGCCAGCAGGCTTTCAGATGAACGGTACCACGAGGTCACTCTTGCAGCGTGTGGGGGCGGGGTGGTGGTGGTGGTGGTGGTGGTGAAAGCTTTCTCAAACTGTTTCAAACCACCTTTCTCTTCAGTTACACAGACCCATCTCTGGTCTGCGAACACAGCCCTTGGCCTTGAGGTGGGGGTGGAGACACACCTGGAGTTGGATCCAGGATCAGGGGCAACCCTAGCACGTGGGATGTTGCTGCAGCCAAGCCCGCACCCTCTGACTGTGTTCGTCTGCTTTGCTGCAGGAGGAGGTGGCCAAGCATCTAAAGGGCAGTTGGCGCTCAAGCTTCGGCCCCAGCCCTAGGGGCTAGCCCTGAACTCCACCCACCAGTTTCGCCATGATCGCCACGGGTGGCCTACTGAGGATATCCGCCAGAAAGCAGGATCCCCTCCGGCCCCCCAGCCAGGTTCCTAAGCGCAAGAGGAAAACCAAGAAGAGGCGTAAAAACGACGTGGTGGTGGTGAAAGGCAAACTAAAGCTGTGCTCCATCTCGGGCCTTATTGCCCTTTGCGGGATCCTAGTGCTGTTGGTGGGTATAGCCATGGCCGTGGTGGGTTACTGGCCAAAGGCCAACGCAGCCAGCAGAGGAGGCAGCAGGCAGCTACTGCCTGTGGAGGGTAGCCATCGCTTTGGGACCACTGGCAACAACAGCAGTGGCAGCAAAAACCCAACCAAGAGCCACTCTGGGACCCCAGGGGGTGTCAACTCTAGTTCTGTGGGCGGGCCCAGGAGTTCGCCTCCTACTAGATCTGCAGCCACATCCTCTTCCTCCTCCTCCTCCACATCGGTGGGCTTCTTCTTCCGAATCGTCTCAGGCTACTTGCACTCAGACAAGCTTAAGGTCTTTGGGCCCCTCATCATGGGTATCGGCATCTTCCTCTTCATTTGCGCCAACGCAGTGCTCCATGAGAACAGGGACAAGAAGACCAAGATCATCAATCTGCGGGACCTCTACTCGACCGTCATCGACGTGCACAGCCTCCGCGCCAAAGATCTGGCAGCAGCAGCTGCTGCAGCCGCTGCAGCCGCAGCTTCCTCCTCCACCGCCGCCCCCGGCTCTGCGCCCCCTAGGGCAGCGCCGCTCAACGGCTTTCTCAGCTACGTGCAATCTCGGGGCCTGGAGCTAAAACCTGGTAGCTGCACGGGCTCTGCAGATGCCTTCGGGGCCACTGCAATGCTGGCCAGAGGCTCATGGCCCCACCCCGCCGGGCTGGGCGGAGGCGGTGGTGGGACTCGGGATGCAGGGTCCCCGCCAGACCTGGTTTCATCTCCGCGCTGTCCCCGGGAGCCCCCGAGCCTGGCCGAGGCAGTGTACAGTATCTACCGTGAGCGCTCCAGCGGGGCTGGCCGTCGCCGGACCACAGTTGCCGCGGTGGCTGCGGCCACTGCCACTGTCACCGCGGCCGCCAGTGGCAGCAGTAGTCCGGCGCCCTGCAGCCCTACCGGGAGTTGGGGTCGCCAGAGCACCGCCAGTTCCCTCGTGGGCTCCTCACTGAGCGCCTTTGCACTGCTGCCTTTGCAAGGGGACCGGGACAGAAATGGGGACTCGGAGGGAGCAAGTTGCAGCTGGCACCGGCCGCCCGGGGAACGCGGCTCCCGGGATCTCCCGAGGGAAGAACTGGACCTGAGCCTGACTGACCTCCGGGGAGCCGAGGGCGGGGCGCGCTGGGCGTCCGGTGAGCCGGAGGAGCCCGAGGGCTCGGCGACAGCATGCACCGCCGGGGGGCAGGGCGGCCGCCTGCCCAGGACCGGCAGGTACGCGGCCTGGCGGCGCCGCAGCACCAGCGGGCTCCTGGACTACCGGGCTCAATCGTCGCCGGAGCCCCCGCCCTCCCCGCACGCAGGGGACCTGGACTCCAGCCCTCCCGACACAGCCGCCACGCCCTCGCTCCCTCTGTGTCCCGAGGACACGCCCCTCGTCCGTCGGGACTCCCACAGATCTCAGTCGGATGAGCAGTGCTGCAGCAATAAGGGCTACACCCCCCTGAGGGAGGCCGACACCTCTGTGGAGTCGGTCGTGGACGTGGTGGCCCGGAAAAGGCTAGACTGTGCGGATGCCACGGATCCGGGTGCCGAGCCTAGCTCCCCGGAGCGTTCCAGTCCAGAGACAAGTAGGGCGGAGCAGCCTCCGTTTGTGCAGAGGCAGTTTACAAACAAGGAGAAACTCTTTCTGATTTCCAGGTCTCATACCCCAGGAGTAGAGGACCCGGAACTGGAAAACTCTTCTTCCACCTAGGAAGAGGGGGGCAGGGAAAGGAGAGTCCCACTGGAACCCCTACATTAACCCCAATCCATTTCCCTGTGGACAGGTCCTAGGAAACCATTCAATATCCAAAGAGCTGCAGAATGTTATCCTTGAATTGCGTTCACAAGATTCGAGTAGACAACAATTTAAAAAAAAATACAGTCGTCTTTTTATGTCCGATGGTGATTGTACGTTCCATGAAAACCAGATGTATTATAAGGTCACAATTTAGTTCATTAGATAAAAATCTCTTAATTTTCCTAGGCTCAAAATAATATATTTTTGACAATAACTCTGCACTTTACTCCAATTTTCTTTGTCCCTTCTCCCAACTTCCCCTGTACTCTGCTGCTGACAATGTCCATAGCTGCTTGTGAATAAATGACAAGCTTTTTATTTCCTTCTTCTTGAAGAGCCTAGAAGAGTCGGTTCTATTAGAATTGATCTCTCTAGGTGACGTCAAAGCCTAAAGCATGAGCTTCGAGAGGGGGTTCCCTTGCCTTACCCTACTCCCGCGCTACAGCTGTCCAAAGGACTCGATTTTTCAAAAGGATGTTTGTGTTTTGCTACTAGGGTATGTGAAGACTGGAGGGCGCCAGCAACTAGACTGGACTGTTAATCCCTAAACTCACAATACCAAGTCCACCATGTGTTACTGAGTATTATTACACCTGTATGGAAGGTAACATTAGTATTTAAAGTCTTTTTTTTAATAAAAAGTTTCCAAACAGTTAAACATCACCTTGCCTCGTTTTGCCTGGGAACTCTAGAGCACAGTAAACAGTTAACAATTTCTCTCATAAATCCAAAATATTCATCTGTTAAGACTGTAGTCACCTTCTCCCAAAATGACAGAGATGTTAGTGCATTGATCCATTTCCAGTGTGTGACTTGAAGACACAGAGAAGTATGTGGCCCTTGGGAGTTTGTCTTTTAAGTAGAATGGAACCTTGAGTAAGTACTATTTTTCTATAATACTTGTAGTTAACCTCCAGGTTCATTTACAGGGGTGCCAGGTTTAATAGCCCCCTCCCCATGCACTCCTGTTTCTCTATTTGATCTCGATTTTAGGCTCGTGGTCTTGAATCTATGGCTCACATAAGGCACAGTAGTGTTATTGTATTTCAGGACTCGTTTACATTCCATTAATTGCCAAGACCAAAAAAAACAAAAAATGTACAGTTCCCTTCCGTCTTCCTCTGAGGGCAATCTGAGACTCATTGCAGAAGACAGAGACACTGCTTTTAAAGAAAAGTGTCACTAGCTTGTGCTGTTCCTCACGAGTGACCATTCATGCTGCAGTAGGTGCGTGGTTTCAGGACAGAAGGAGCTCGTGGCATTTGCTAGCTGGGAAGCTCCTGGTGCTGTAGAAATAGGCCTCCACCATCAGATCTATAAGAAAGGGTTAAAAGACCCACACAGCTCTAAGGGGAACAACTGCAGAGCAGGCAGCAGAGGTCAGAGGGCAGAGAGCTGCAGAGTTCCAGGAGACAGACTTAGTTTAACACAGGGGCTACTGCGTGTTATTACCATTGTGATGTACCTTCCGCTGGCTGCAGCAGCAGATCAGGCATCCCAGGCTGCTGCAATCTGGGGTAGGTATTCAGCATCTGCAGAACCACAGGCAAATCTCTTAATCCCCCTGGGCCTCTGGTGAATGATGTAATCTTTGTGATCCCCTTCAGCTCTAAAAGCTTAACTTAAATTCAGAGTATTGGATTTATGCTGGATACAATCTTCCATTTGTACATACAACGTAGCAAAGAGTGATATATTACATAAACTTCCGCTGGTGTAACTTTCTGTAATAAAGTTTAAGTGGAACCAGTCTTCCCTCAGACTGTACGCATTAAGCTAATGACTCACTTTGAATCTCTGGATTAATTTATTGACCTTTTCTATACAGCAAAAGTGAGTTTCTAACAAATAAGGGACAAACAAAAGCAATAAAAGCCCCTGGTAACATTGTGTTTCCATTTTGCCTTTAGAGAGTGTGTTATTGAAAAGTTAAATCAGGCCCCGTTTCCAGTCCTCAGGAAATGCAACATGATGATATTTAATGAACTGTGAAGTTACTCTCCCGTAGCCTAACTAAAGAGGGACGGATAGAATCAAATTTTTTCCTTGCAAACCAGAAAATTCAACCTAAACAACTGACTGCAGGTATTGGAATTTGTGGCTTATTAATATTATTCGGAATAAATAGACACTTCAGTCTCTGTTGTCTCAATTTCCCTCTCGATACAGTAGGAATAAAAACGGGACCTATGTCAAAGGGATGAAGAGTTGATGAAATAATCTAATCTACGTATAAAGTGCTGTAACAGACTTGGTGCATAGAAGTGCTATAAAAGTTTCATCAGTTTTATTTCTAACAGCATCAACTGCTAAGCAGACTTATTTCATGTGGGCTTCTTTTTTTATTCACAGAATAATTTTAGGTTTAAAAACCCAGTGTGTAAATCAGCAGAGCACAGAGTGTGACTTCCAGGGCTTATATAACACTGCCTGTGTTTCTGAGGCTGTTAAATAGCAATAATAATAGCATTTGACTCATAGGATTAATTATTCAAGTGAGGGCTAAGTAAACTAATATGCTTAAAGGACTTAGAACAATTCTTGGTGCACAAAAAATTCAGTAAATGTTAAGCACAATTATATAAGCAAATTTCAGAAAAGTAATTAGTAGTCTAAATTTATCACACAGTTGTTAGGGACAATGACAGATTTATTGTATAGAAAAGTCTTAATAACTTAGGTATATTAGAAAAAATAGATCTTCAGAAGTAAAACCTTGATCCAGGATGTAGATTTCTTGTGGCACAGGACCATGTTGTTATATAACAGCGGATGAGTGCCCAAAACCCGTCACTGCATTTGGCCACCATTTCCTCCCTTTTCATTTATTGAAGCTGAGCACATCCCAGGGCCATCCTCCCGAGGTCACAGAAAGACCCAGGGTCAAGATCAAATGCTCACGCCACACAGACGTGTTCTCTGTCACTTTTTAGTCACGGTAGGTTTCTCAAAAAGATGATTTTTGAATTTAGGTTTTGTTTTGCTCTGTTTTTTGAGCTGAAGGACTTAAAGCAAAAGCCTTCTTACAATATCAATGCAAACTAAGTATATGAACGTGTATAGTATTATTTTGCCAAGACACAAACTTTGCTTCCCTCTAATTTATAAACAAGATCTTGTATTAATGGTTGTAGCATAAGGTGGATATTTTTCTCATTCATAACAAATAAAATATAAGCATAATAGTCACTGGCTTTGTTTTGTATAGGAGATATTTTTATTATATTTTTGGAGCTGCTAAAATCAAGAATTAAAAATTTGAAGTTATGTTAAATTTTTGATTGACTATAGCTCTGAATGCGTTCCGAAACTTCCTCTTTAAGGGACTCCTTTCTGAGGGATCTTTTTTTAAGTCTTCAAAATGAAATGAGTTTCTTTAAATGGATGTTTTCTATTATGTTTTTTTTTTAGACCAAGTCTCCACAAGTTGGACAGTCAGTACAAATTCAGTCAAACAGCTTCCTGCTACTCTCCAAAGGGCAACACCCAGATAAAACTCATATTTACTGGGTGTCACCTGGTCACCTGATGTCAGGAAAGCACAGAACTAGTATTAAGTTCAGGCAGGGCGGAAGTATTCCAAGAGTTGCCAAGGCCAACTACCCTGGTGATCCAGCACCAGGTTTGAACCATCCCAGGAATCATCACCACCCTGGTGACCTAGTTGCCTCCCCAGAGCCAGCGGCCCTTTGAAAGCCTCTACCATCTGAAAATACATTGTTATTCAATGTTAAGTGGACACTCCTCTGGATCCCTTCACTAATGCCAACCATGCATGTGGCTTTTTGTGACAGTTCAGTGCTAAGATGGTGCATTGCCTCATCAGTCGGGTGTGTTGCTTTGTGCTACACGGAACATCACGAAGCCTGTACCTGTCTGCCTGTAGCTATGCTTCTGATCCCCACAGTGTGAATCCCAGTGATGTTAGGGAGCTCAGCTGCCAGGATCAAGAGAATCAATTGCCAGGCCCTGGTGTGGAGCAGGAAGAAGATCCCGGAGAAAGACAGAAAAGATGACGTTAGGCGAGCATCTCCAGAAATGATTTTTTTTTCACAAAACAAGAGCATTTGGTTACTCTGCTTTATGGACTGAATTGTATTGTATGCAGAGACACATCTTAGAATGAAGACATGGAACATTTCTATTCCTTAGAGAACATCCTCTCAGAAAGTATGTAACTTGACATTTGTGTATGTTTCTCAGTAGTTAAGAAATTCAACATAATGTGTTGCTGAGACCAATCTGTTTGATACTAGAAAATACTAAGTATCTAATAATGTTCAGTAGTTAAAACAAAGCTGTTCTTTGGAGGTTGACAAACTCAAGCATCTATCTTTTAATTAACTCAACTTTCAGGGGAAGAAACCCAACTTTATTTATTATTATTTATATATTATTTATCAATACATTCAGTCAATGGAAGCAAAGGAGGCCAAAACCCTGCTTTGTTTGACTCCCAGCCTTGTACCTTCTCTTTGCTTTGTGAGCAGGTCTCCCATTTCAGGTTGTAGAGATACAATCTTAACAGAAAAGCAAATAACCTGTCAGCCAGAGCTGCAATCCTTAGGGTTAAATGGAACACATTGTTTCCAGCCCAGCTTAAATTTATCCTGAATTGCTTTGGGGGAGCTTGGTAGCGACTAGGCTATGCTCAGAACAAAGATATGCATAAAATATAGTTCCCACCATAAGAACTCATAGGGTTATTTTTGAGACAGACACATAAACAGTGATGTCAATATAATATAAGCAAATCTTTCCAAATAGTTATATGGGCTTTCTAGTTGGGTCCTGATTGATAGAGAGATCATACATATACAAAAATATGGGGAAGGAAGTGTCAGCTGGGGACCAGTCTAAGGAATGGCAGGAGGCAAAGAACACTATACAAGATTCTTCTAAGTCCTCAGTTTCTCTACAAGAAAGACACGAAGCTGTGTTCACTCCTCTGCCTCTGTATCTACAGATGTAGATTAGTAGATATCCCATTTGCAAGTAGCAGAAATGCATTTTAAACTTGGATTAAAGTGACCTGAGCATTAAAGCTCTCACAGTACACGGTCCTCACCATTAGAGTCAATGATTTCTAGTAATGGGGTCGACGCACCAGTTCTCCAGACTCTAAGAAGCCAAACCCTTAAGCCATCATCATGAATAAGAAGTATTTTGCTGAGTTACATGTTGACTTCTTAGTTGAGTTACATGTTGGCTGAAAATTACACTGGAGTTAAAAGTTTTAAATTTTGAGATGATTTTTTTCTGAATGCATGTATAACGTGGTAAAGACTGGGAAGGGGTTTGTCCCTTGCCACTGGTGTCATTCCAGCTTTCTGGAAACTATGACATTTTCTCAAGTGCTGTGAGACAGCGCCAAGACTGGAGACAGTATCCAGTTGGGGATGGTTTATCAGGCTACAGAGTCTAGGCAGGCTAGCTGATGTATTTCTACAGATTTCTGCACCATTTAGCAACCTCGTGCATGTCAGAGAAAAGGATACCTTTTGTTAATAGCAAAGCTGCATTTCTATCCCCCCACGTGCGTATTCTCAGCAAAATGAAAAATTATTTATAACTCAAACATCCTTCTGCAAATGAATCTTCCTTGTGGCCCAGCAGAAGACTATGCCTTTTGATCTCTAAAGAGCCAGTAATTTTGGGATAGCCATTGGAAACAGATTTGGCCAGAACAATGCAGCTAAAAACACAGCTCAATACTTTGTTTACCTGAGAGCCGCAGAGAAGACGTACGAGCCAAAAATTATTTTCAACACAGATTTTGCTACTGCAAGAAAGAGTGTCAGTTTGCTTGTATGAATTCTCCACATAATTGCTTGGTTCTTTACAGTCTTTCTACTGCATAAACAGACTAGCACATCTGTAAGCTGCATTTATCCTTTCTTCTAATCCATGAACGTGAGAATTGTGAAAGCACTCTCCATTTCAAATAAAATTCAACAGATATTATCAATTGAACCTTTCCTGTCAGAGTCACTAATAGCACTTTTGTAGGGCTATAGTTATTGGTCAGAGGTTTAAAACTTGGAAATGCTGAAGATGAAGTGCTGAAATCAATCATGGCCCAATCAGTGATGTCAGTGAACAAATAGAATTACTGGCGGCCAGCGAGAAAACGAGAGGAGCTGATCTGATGGCTAAATGCTAATCCCCCTGCTTATGTAACAACACAGCTCAAAGTGGTGGGAGCACTAAATATGACTTGAGTGTGTTTATTGGATTGAGCTGTTTCTTCCATTTATATTCTTAATTTCATTTCAGCTTCATGTCTGAGAACAGCTCTTGATTTATGAGTCTTGTCCAGAATGACTTTTTTAGAAAAAAAAAAAGAGAAAGCATTATATTAATAATAATAAGCTAAAAGAGACCAAAGAGTAATTTGGGAAAGTTGGTAATAATATGGGAATTTTTTTCTCCCCAATTTTTACATATCCCCACATAGATAATAAATGGACTGGCCTATGGATGAACATTCTAGAACATGACCAGTGTTCACAACCTGCCTTTTTCACTTCTCCTCCCCGTCGGTGTAGACATGAGCAACTTCCTTCTGTTTATACTGTACCCTCTAAGTCAGAGGTGTGGAGATAAATGCTCTCCACCGCCTGAAACAAAAGTCACCCTTGATTAAAGTCAGGGCCCTTAAGCCTAATACTTGGCAAATAGATTGAATAGAGCATCTGGCTGGCCTGTAAGAATGAATCATCAAATCATAGTTTAAAAAAAAAAAAACTGAAGTGAAATAAATAGGAAAAGAGCTCACTTCCGGTGTGGCTAGAGCCCTGAGTGACAACCGTGCCAGCTGACGTGAAGCAACCTTTGAGCCCAGCACAGTTTTAGGAAATTGTTCAGTGCTTGTGTGTAATGTGACATGCCTCAAAACTGTTAATTAAACCGGTTTCCATAATGGGTTGAGATGTATAGTTTACGTAGCCATCCTCCCACAGCCGTTTGGAAAGAAATCGTAAATCCCAGTGGTGAGAGGCTCTCTTGCACGATAAACTCTAGAGGGCTGAATAAGCCTCCTTTTCCCGCCACCAACGTGAGGCAGTCTCGGGCTGCCTCACTCTCCGGTCCCTTAGAAACCTAAGCTCAGCATCAAGAAAGATTTGTACTCTCAAAAGCTTCGCCTTGGGCCGGCATCTTTCAGCACATAAATCCGTGAACAAAAAACGACAATACAACTTGGAGCTGGATCTCAGGGTGAGTTTGAGCCTGTACCCACTTCTTACCATCCTGAAAAAAACTGCTGAAGGGGTGAATGGCTGAGACGCTCCACAGCGTGGACCACAATCCAGAACATTCACCAGAATGTCTAACACTGACGGGTGTCAGGTGCTGAGTGTTCAGCCTTGGCCTAGAATGGTAGACTTCAGAACCAAGCTGCCGAAAGCAGTAGAAGCACTCACGGAATTTTGAGTAGCAAGTGTCATGGTTGCGTGGTCCTCTTCATGTGCCCACGCTGCGTGTGGCAGGAAATGGGCCACTGGAGCGTGAAGCATGCCTTCAGTTCTGAGGAAAAAGATACTTTAGAAACAAAATCGCGTGATGAAAGCCTTGCTTCAAGCAGTTAATAGGATCGGCAGGGTTTATATGCCATAGATAGCAACCTGAAGGAAATCAATGAATACCAAAACATAAAACTATCCTTGAGTCACTGTCCAGGCTTGAGAATGTACTTGACTTCGTGTGTGCTACCAAAACACACACACAGGAGGTTTGGCAATAAATTCAATAGGTCACATCAATGAATTGCTTTCATATCAAATGGCTTATATTTTCATTATACCTATTTACAGTCAATATTATGGTCATAAATGAAAACCCACGTGTTTCGGGGGAGGAAAGTCCGGGAAGCAAAGGTACTGAACAAATGTCAAAGTCATAAGCACTGAAATTGATTTCAACTTCATTTGCATAATTAAATTTAAACAAAATAGGAATAACTCATTATGTAACTAAGGTCCTTGATTTGAATTACAGCTTCTCCCTTAATCAGGGAATCCAGAGATGGCCACGTGATTTCCAAAGGGTTAGATTTGTTCTGATGATCACTGACTTTGGTTTATTTGTTGTTTGTTTACTTTTTGTGACAAGGTCTCACTTTTGGGATAAAGTCCAGCCCAGCCTCAAAAAACAACCTGCCCCAGCTTCACACATGCTGGGATTGCAGATACCATCTGCCATGTTCAGACAAGATCCTCTATGTTCATGTTCAGATATGATCTGCCATGTTCAGACATGATTCGCCATGCTTAGACGTGATCCACCAAGCTGGGGCATTCTTAAGGGTATTTGCCACAGTATGTGAAGATCTCTTCTCAGACAGGTACCTGATGTTCACACACCTGGAATGAACTAGATTTCTCCTGGCTTGGTCTTCACTGATCTAGTCTCTATGTTTCCCTGGTTTGGACCGCCCAAGCAAGTATAGCCCTGCCCACAAGATTCTGAACTTAGCTCCAGCCACACAGGCTGCACCATGCTGACCTGTCTTTTAAATGCATCCTGGGTTTTCACTTCCATTCTGGCTTTCTTTAGCCACAGTAAAGGATTTAAGCTGAAGTCTGTTGGCATGGAAGTGTTGGGAATTTCACCACTGTGAAAGAAGAAGTAGGCAAATTTAGTTTAAAAGCAATCTGCCTTGTTTGATCTTTCCTGAGCAGCGGCATTGATCACTATTCAATCTTCTTCATTGTATTTTGGGATACAAAGGTCCCGGTAAGTTATTCAAAAGCTTATTATTAAGCTGAGGAGTATTTAAAATAAGCCCATACCTCATTTTAGACTGATTTCTGTAAAATCACTCTCTTATGCTTTTATCCCTAAATGACTCATATATATTTAGTTGTTTTATTTTATTTTTGCTGTTTAGCAGCGTTTGTTCAAAATTTCAGATTTCCCTGCCTCTCTCTCCCCCTACTGGTGAGTAGGTGTAAGCACAGCTTAATATGAAAACAATATGTGTTGTGAGCTACCCCAATTTTTTCTTCCCAAATGAGACTTAAATAATAAAGCGTGTTTCCTATTCCCATTATTGCTAGCAACAGAAAATGCTTTCTGGGGTTCATTGTGAAGAGATGCTTCCATCCTGGGAGTGTGGACACATAGATAGGTCATGCTAACCTAGCTTTCTTTTACATCTCCAGACCACTTGCCTAGGGATGGTGCCGCCCATAGTGGACGGGACCCTTCTGCATCAATTGACAATCAAGACAGTCCCCCACAGCCATGCAATATCTGTTCAGGCCAATCTGATCTGGGTAGTTCCTCAACTGAAACCGTTTTTCTCAGATGACTGCAGGCTATGTTAAATTTACCCTTAAAGCTGACTAGGACAGTTGCTCAAGAAAACACTAGGAATGTTGGGAAACTCCAAGACAGGGAGTGTCACAACACAATGGGACCTTGAGTGGTTGTGAGAGCCACTGTGAAAGAGAAGGTCCAGGAAGCCATTAGGCATCGGAGGGACAACATCCTCTTCATGATAAGTTAAGCCAGTGCTGACCTCACCATGAGAAGCCAACGGAAGCCTTGGGTGTAAAGGAGGATGTAGAGTTTCTGCACAGCTCTCATTCCCACAGGTCAGCCCTGAGTGTGCAGTAGGAGGCCTGGGGCTGCTGTTGGCTCATGTGATCACTCATCAGAAAAGTGGCAGCTGTGAAGAGGATGTCAAAGCCAAGCCAGTCCCACTGCACCTCAGTATCTCAGTAGCCTCATCTCAGCCAGTGACCTCCCCAACTTGGCTTCTGCCCTCTGCAAACTGTTTCTTTGGCCAGCTCTAACTCAGAGTCTTCCAGATCCAAATCTTCTGAGAAAATAAGCCCAGCTTAACCAAAGTGACATCATTTGAAAACAAACAAAAGTTCATCTGTTGTCAACTTGTCACCTACATGCCCCTCTTTAAGCGCATTTAATGTCCACAGGCAAGTATAACAGCCTCGTGTTCCACAGGACAGAACTCTCAAACAGGAAACGTGGCGACACTGTGCAAAGAGGAAACACAGTATATTCTTGATGGCTGTGCATCGTTGCACAGCTGGGTCCCATTCCTTCCTCTGCTAGAAGAGGAGTGAAACACAGAGAAAAAGAAGACTCCATATTCCATATTCCCTTCTCTTTAGCAGGTTCATAATTTCTCCGATTGGTAACTTAAGCCTCGCTCTCAAAGGGTATATACCAGAAGTCATCTTGCTTATATTTATTTTTTTCATTACAGAGCTTTGAAATTACTCTCACTAGAAAAATGATTCCCCTAGCATTGAGAATTGAGCAATTTTTTGGTAGCTTTACTCTGCCTGAATGGTCAATCCACAAGGCCAACAGCAATCTCTACTTCCACACCAGCCCTCTGTACTTTGGTAGGAACATGCGAGCACTGTCATTTGAAAGCAAATTGCTTCTGACTAAAGGGATAGAAGAAACACATTTTCTAGTCAACAGATTGCTTAGGCATATAAGCTACCAAGAGGACTCAGAACCCCGAACTGTGGCTACCACTAGAGAAGTTTACATTAGTAAGTCATTAGGAAAAAGAGTATAAGGAACATGCACATTTATACCCTTTGCTTATTGGATACCAGTGCTGGCCGTGGGATAAAGATCAACATACACGGCTGGCAATTCTGAGCATGTGCCGTTCCCAGACCACATGGCTTCAGCTTGCACAGTGTGGCCAAGCAGCTACTGTTACACTTGACACAAAACGTCCAGCCCACGGTTCTATCATGCTAGCTGTTTGGATGTTAGAAACTGGTGAATTTTATAAACATGACAATTGTTGGAAGTTATTTCTATTGGTAGGACCATAATTATATGGAGCCCCGTGATGTTGGAAATACATTTTGAAGTCCCCAGGTGGTGCTTTTGTTTCAGGCAAGGAAGACAGACCTGCAACCAGAGTAAAAACAGAGCCTGCACTTTCCATGATGGAAGCCATCCAGTGTCACCACAGGCTTCAGGTTCATACTATTCATTAGTCATTGGGAAAGGGGTGTGGCTGTGGACAAGCAATGACTGAAACTTATTAACTGAGTCATCCTTCCCCACATGGAAATGTATTCCTTTTCTAGGGCTGTTCCTTAGGAAGACTTATATGACACACAAATGTCTTTACCTTCTTCTGCGCTCACACCAGGGGGCTGTTCCCAAACCTCTTTCTCTCTCAAGATATTGTTACCATTTTGCAGGAGTGTGGATTCCACATGCCTGGCTTACACTGAATAAATGTGGTGGTACAACACCAGGTAGCTCTCATTTCAGACAGAGAGAACAAGTCTATTCTGTCTGTTTGAAGTCCCGCCACACTAGATTTCCCTTCATCCGTACCTCTCAGCTCACCTCGGAGTCAGAAAGTCTTTCTGTCTCCCCCAAGCTTTTGATTGGTACCAGTGTGTTGTTCAGAAAGAGACCAGAGTTTCTCTCAGCCATTAACTTGGTCATAGAAACCTTATGCAGGTGTGACAGTACAGTTGATGCTGTCAACTAAGAGCAAACAGCTTTTGACTAAAAGTCCTAGGAAAACAGATTTGTCAATAGCTGTAGGTAGAAATGGCTGCCAGGTTGGCTAACACCAACCTTTTCTTTTTTTAATATATGTGTGTGTGTGTGTATGTGTGTGTGTGTGTGTGTGTGTGTGTGTGTGTGTGTGTGTGTGTGTGTTGCATTTTCTGATAGTAACTATAAAATAAGAAGAAGTCCATATTTTTCCAGAATAATCTGGAAGGCAGTGGCAAGAACTTTTTGTTGTTATCCATAATAATACACCAAATCAAAGGATAGTTTAAAATCACTTATTTGAAACTATCCCTTAGTATTTTAAAAATTTAAAAAGCATTTAGATAATATATAACCAAAAAGGGATTGGATACAGATCTAAACAGAGAACTCTCAATAGAGGAATCTAAAATGGCTGAAAGACACTTAAGGAAGTGCTCAACATCCTTAGCATCAGAGAAATGCAAATCGAAACAATTCTGAGACTCCTACACCTGTAAGAATGGCCAAGATCAAAAACACTGATGACAACTTATGCTGGAGAGGAGGTGGGTAAAGGGAACACTCCTGCATTGCTGGTGGGAGTGCAAGCTGGCACAGCTGGTTTGAAAATCAGTACGGTGATTTCTCAGGAAATTAGGAAACAACCTACCTCAAGGCCCAGAAATACCACTTTTGGGTATATACCCAAAGAATACTCAATCGTGCCACAAGGACATGTGTTTAACTATGTCCATAGCCGCATTATTTGTCATATCCAAAATCTGAAGACAACCTAAGTGTCCCACGACCAAAGAATGGATAAGGAACATGTGGTACATTTACACAATGGAGTACTACACAGCAGAAAAAAATAATGACATCTTGAAATTTGCAGGCAAATGGATGGAGCTAGAAAACATCATATTGAATGAAGTAACCCAGACCCAGAAAGACAAATATCATATGTACTCACTCATAAGAGGCTTTTAGACATACAGCAAAAAAAAAAAATTCAGCCTACAATTCACAACCTCAGAGAAACTAAACAACAAAGAGGACCCTAAGAGAGACGTACATGGATCTAATCTACACGGGAAGCAGAAAAAGACAAGATCTCCTAAGTAGATTGAGAGCATAAGGATCATGGAAGAGGGTAGAAGTGGAAAGGGGAGGAAGAGAGGGGAGGAGAGAAAAATATACAGCTCAATGAAACAATAAAAAAAGAATTACATAGTAGCCAGGTCTGGTAAAACAAGCCTACACTCTCATACACTTCGGAGGCTGAGAATGGCAAGTTCACCCCCTGCCTTGACTACAGAGTAGCTAAGGCCAACATAGGAAACTTAGTGAGCCCCATCACAAAATGAGAGTGTAAAATAGGCTGGGAATATAATTCAATGGCAAAGCGTTTGTTTAGCGTTTGTCAGGTCTAAGTTTAGCCCTCAGTACTGAAAAAAAAAAAATCACAGTGAGGAAGGTGTGATTTGTTCTCAGACAGAAACTGCAAATACTAGATGAAATTATTTCTAAGTATCTAATATATTTGACAACTTTCTTTCTTTGTGACATCATCACACAGATAGAGAACAAATCCAGTTAGAGAGGCAGTGCTTTTTGTCAGCTGAAGAGTACGGAACAAGAACACAGAGCATCCTAACGTGAAGAGGCAAACAGGTGGGGCTGGTGTGGAATGGCAGCAAGTGACTCCTTGTCTTACCCTCCCCAGACTTTGTTCTGAGTTGATATAATGAGGGGTTGTTTCCTTTGACTTATAAACACAACCATTCAAAAATATATCTGCTCATTTTAGCATTACTGATAAGAGTCAAAAGGTAGATAGATGATGAATGTGGTGGTATTTTGTTTGCCTGAAGATCAGAGTGCAGAGCTAAGCCACTGGAGGCCAGGTGGTGGTGGCTCACACCTTAAATCCCAGGACTCAGGAGACAGGCAGGTGTATATCTGTGAGTTCAAAGCCACCCTGGGCTACAGGAGATTGAATCCGTCTCAAAGAGAAACAGAACTCACACAAAAGTGATCCCAGCACTTGGGATCCCATGCCTTTAATCCCAGCAATAGGGAGGTGGAGACAGGAGTGATATGGTTGGACAGAGAGAGGAATACAAGATGGGAGGACACAGGAGCTCGGATGTAGTATGACGTTTTGTAGAGACAGCATTCAGTCTGAGGAAAGTACCACCATTTCCATCTGAGGATTCGACAGAGATAAAAGGTGGTCTCTATAGTGGATAGTCACTCTGCTTCTCTGATCTCTCAACTTTTATCCCCATATCTGACTCTGGGTTTTCATTATTAAGAACAATTAGAATTTGTGCTACAGATGGATGAACAAAATGTGTATATCAATGATAGCACACAATTCAACCTTAAAGAAGAAAATGAGGATGCTTGAAAGATGGCTCAGTAGTTAAGGGTACTGACTGCTCTTCCAGAGGACCCGGCTTGTGGTGTAGGAGGTCCTTCTGTATTTCTGTTGTTTTCATTGGCTAAATAAAGAGACTGCCTTGGCCTTTTGATAGGGCAGCCCTTAGGTGGGCAGAGTAGACAGAATGCAGTAGACAGAACAGAATTCTGGGAAGAAGGACAGACAGGCAGACGCCATGCTTCTCCAGCCCAAGATGGACACTGCTTAGACTCATGCCAGTAAGCCACAGTCAAGTGGTGATACACATTAATGGAAATGGGTTAATCAAGATGTGAGAGTTAGCCAATACGAGACTAGAACTAATGGGCCAGGCAGTAATTAAATGAATACAGTTTCTGTGTAATTATTTCGGGCACCAGGAGCCGGGTGGGACAGAACAAGGGGCCCTGCACTGGGAGCCAGGAACGCAGCCCTCTCCTCCCTACTACAGGGTTCAATTCCTGGCACCCACATAGCGGCTCACAACTGTCTGGAACTCCAGTTCCAGGGATCTGATACCCTCACACAGACATATATGGAGGCAAAACACCAATTCATATAAAATAAAAATAAGTAAATTGTTTGAAAAAAAATAAGAAGAAGGGGAGTTTGGTCTGGGCTACATGGATGGACTTGAGGATGTGCTGAGTGAAATCGACCAGTTACAAAAGGACAAGCACTGGGTTACTGTGTGGTGTGATTAGACCAAGCACATTCACAAGAGCAGGGAATAGATTAGGGGTGAATGGCAGCTGGGGGAGATGGGATGAGAAATTGTAGTATAATAGGCTCCGAATTTTAGTTGAGGATGCTGAAAATGCTTTTGAGAAGGAAGGCGTGTGGGTTGGGCAGTATAAATGTTCTTAGCGTCACAGAGCTGTTAATGCAGTAAACTCTATGCTAGGCATGTTTCACCTCAATTTTAAGAATAACCGAAAGCCTGCTAGGCAAAAGAATCTTTAGAATGAATTAAGCCAGAGGCACTCTATACACACCTGAGCACTAGGAGTGGGAGTCATGACTGAATAAGCAAACTTGGAGGCTGTCAATCTACAGCAGAGGCCAGTGACCCCAGGTGAGCACCTTAACTTGGGTGCCAAGGTGGAGGGGTGTTTTTATTCATCAGAGATTACCCACAGGCTCTCAGAGAATAAAGTGAGTAACAAGTGTGATATTGTAAATACCACCAGAGAGAGCTCCTGAAGTGTATGCCTTATAGACACCCTCAATGGCAGCCTCGGGTTCCACGCTGGCCGCAGCTGGTTTGATTTCTCAGTTGTAGATTTTCAGTTAAGGAGTGAACGCCCAACACAAGTCTCCCAGAGAGAGTTTTAAAACAAGGGACGGGGAGAGTCTTCGATGGCAAGTCATGTGGTCACCTGCAGTCTCCAAAGGGAAGGTCCCAGCGTCTTGGTGCAGAAGAACCAGAGCTCCTCATGTTTCCGGTTCCTCTGATGCTAAGCCTGAGTTAGTCATGGCTTTAGACAAAACTACTCCAGCTCCTCACCTATTTGATTTTGCCCTGCTTTGCTTTTGCTTGTTAGTGAAGGACCATTGAAATACATATAACTGAAAAGCCTTAGGCCAGTGATGGGGACACAGGAACATCTTGCTGTGTATTTGAGAGGCATGACCCTCTTCTTCACACTGCTCCTGATGTCCAGGGAAGGGAAAGAGGACCGAGGTCTAGACCATCCCTCTTCTCAACACCCAGTTAACATAACTTCTTGACAGATTGATTCTGATCTTTCTCATTGCAAAGACTCTCTCAATTGACTGAGAATTTTGTAGAAAAAAATACCTTTGAAAGTTATAATCAATAGTCACTCAACTAGAAACTGATATAATGAAGTTCTTACTAAGCACAGTGCCTTGAAAGGTCCCTTCAATTTCACTGTAGTGGGATTTGACTCTTGGAGGCACTTCTTTGTCTCCGGGGCTCACTGTAAGATCGATACTTCTAAGTGGAAGAACACATGCTCTACCTGCATTGATTGATGATCATTAACTTTCAGACCACTGCAATACACACACACACACACACACACACACACACACACACACACACGCACGCACGCACGCACGCACGCACGCACGCACGCACACGCACATCCTCTTCCCTCAAGGATTTTCAGGGATATTCTTATATTAAAGGAAAAGGAAAGAGTTGATAATATGTAGATGCTGTAGCCAAGCCAGCCTCTGTGTTTCAGTTTTGGGGGCTCCTGGTGCAGTAACAAGGTAGATCCTTAGGGGTTGGAGTTCAAGTTGGTAGAGTACTACCTAATACGTGCTAAGTACTAATATACAAAGCCCTAGACATGATCCCTAGCACCATGGTGTGTGTTGTATGCTCTAACAGCTAAGTAATACAATGTGACACATATGTACCAGTTACATTGTAGCAGGAATTACAAGTGATGGGAGATGGCATGAAGTATACCGGTTCACAGGTCATAAGCAGGCTCCATGCTATTTTATTTATGTATAAAGGAAGAGTATGATCCTGGAATTTGGGATCTGCAGGGGTCCTTAAAACCATTCCTTGACTAAGAGACATTTTACATTTATTATTAGTCATAAAAGAAGTTCTTATCAATTGGACTATCTCAGTTTTTAGACAACCATCTCCTTACCGGTCATAGTTGGTTTCTCCAGTAGCTTCAGCTGAGAAAAAAAAGTCTCAGCAAGGTACCCACTGGTACCACTCCATCTCATTTAAAATCAGCATTTAAAGATGTCTACTCTATCTTCTTTGACAAGCAAAGATGATCAGGTCTGGAGTTAGAGAAATGGGCTCATTAATATTTTCTTTTCTTCCAATCCCTCCATTGTTGATTCTAAAGCTACACAGAGGTTTTTTTTTTTTTTTTAACCCTTTGACTCTGACTCTTTTGACTCTGGGGGGGGGGTCTGCCACCAACTCCCAAATAAATATACATGTGGAGGCTTAGTCTTTCTTAGGAATGCCTGGCCTTAGCTTGGCTTGTTTCTAGCCAGCTTTTATTAACTTATTTTTCCTGTCTACCTTTTGCCTCTGAGTGTTTACCTTTTCCTATTTCTCTGTATCTTTTCTTTCCTTCTTCTTACATTT
The DNA here is from genome assembly GCA_004026605.1 of Ondatra zibethicus. Classification (NCBI taxonomy): domain Eukaryota; kingdom Metazoa; phylum Chordata; class Mammalia; order Rodentia; family Cricetidae; genus Ondatra; species Ondatra zibethicus. Next base: position 49,883 of record PVIU01009429.1, read on the forward strand.
CTGGATGTGTAGCTGGATGGTTGGCCCCTTCTTTCCTCTCTTCTTGATGTCCTTCCAGACTTCTCCTTCTATTTATTCTCTCTGCCTGCCAGCCCTGCCTATCTTTTCTCCAGCCTCACTATTGACCATTCAGCTTGTTATTCGATAATCAGGTATTTTAGACAGGCAAAGTAACACAGTTTCACAGAGTTAAACAAATGCAACATAAAAGAATGCAACACATTTTTGCATCATTAAGCAAATATTCCATAGCGTAAATAAATGTGACGCATATTTATATTCCACAACAGCTACAGGCCCTGGGCCAATGGCACCAATATTCCCCGGAAAATGTATTAGAAAACTAGATCTCCAGTCCTAGCCTATGTTCACTAACCATACACTAGAGATGGGGCCAGCAACCTGTGTTTTTAACAATTTTGACACAACTTCCAAGCAACTCTGATGTATGCTCATATCTGAGAACAACTCAGACTCAGTCACTAGCCTTGGCCAGGAATAATTTAAATACGTGATGCTTTGGAGCCCAGAAGTCTCAGATAAGGGAAATGTTCATTGTCAAGAGCTCTCATTTCAAGGCTCCTTGAACCCATGAGAGTGAATTATGCAAAGCAGAGACCTACATAAAAGGTCACAGGGTCCTGCAGATCAAGAAACGCTTTATCACAACCCTGTGAGCAGCTCTCTTCCCATGATCACCATGACCATACAGACATAAAATAACACATTTCTATTGTGCTAGTCTGTTTAGCTTGACACTGAAAAGTACAGCCATTTTGGTGGCAACAGAAATGCCTTTTCTCACTGTTTCAGAGGCCCGAAGACCAAGAACAAAGAGCTTCACAAAGTGGTTTTCCCAGGGTGTCTCTTTGTCTTGCAGGTGGCTATTGTTTCCTATGTCCTCACAGGGTTTGCATGCCGCACAACCACACCCAGGTTTCTTTTTTGGGTAAAGATGTTAGTGGATTAATAATCATTTTCAGGGCCTCAGTTTACCTTTATGACATAGTTGTTGTCTGAGAGACCAGGAGTTAGGACTTTAGCATCCACATGCAAAATTCTGTGCGTTTGCACTGAGAGAAGTGAGCTCTTCCCAGAAGCCTTCTGGCTTGACCTTGCTGCCACCAGAATCTTTCCTGTCTATGTGACACACCGAAAACACCTGAAGTCATGGCAAGAGAACAAAAATGTTGAGAACCCTGGTCCTTATTCTAAAATACAAGGGTCAGGGAGACTCTCTGTTTACAGAATCTAGCAGTACTTACACAGGAACACACGGCACGTCATGCAGAAAATATCCAGGAACGACATCACAGAACATGCAAGAAACTTTAGGCCATTTGTATCTAAGCCAGTTACTTCTCCCTGGACTCTTGTTTTCATGATACAGTGCAGCTCTGATCCTGGTCACCTGTGCCTCTCAAGAGGGTCTCCACCACCAACGGCTCCAAGAAAAGAAGGCAAACCCTCGTACCTTGCTGTAGTAAGAATTCTATGCCTTGCCGGGCGGTGGTGGCGCACGCCTTTAATCCCAGCACTTGGGAGGCAGAGGCAGGTGGATCTCTGTGAGTTCAAGGCCTGCCTGGTCTACAAGAGCTAGTTCCAAGACAGGCTCCAAGGGCACAGAGAAACCCTGTCTCGAAAAAAAAAAAAGAATTCTGTGCCTTAACTGTTGCCCAGCATTTCTTTTCATTTTTTAAAAAGGTCTTTTGTCCACAAAATTTCAAGATGTCGTTATTTTTTCCACTGTGTAGTACCATCGTGTAAAGGTACCACATTTACCTTATCCATTCTTTGGTTGTGGAGCATCTAGGTTGTTTCCAGGTTCTCGCTATGACAAACAAAGCTGCTGTGAACATAGTTGAGCACATGTTCTTGTGGCACGATTGAGCATCCTTTTGGTATATACCCCAAAGTGGTATTGCTCGGTCTTGAGGTAGATTGTTTCCTAATTTTCTGAGAAATTGCCACACTGACATCCAAAGGGGTTGTACCAGCTTGCATTCCCACCAGCAATGGAGGAGTGTTCCCTTTACCCCACATTCTCTCTAGCATAAGCTGTCATCAATGTTTTTAATCTTGGCCATTCTGACAGGTGTAAGATAGAATCTCAGAGTTGTTTTGATTTACATTTCTCTGATGGCTAAGGATGTTGAGCATTTCCTTAAGTGTCTTTCAGCCATTTTAGATTCCTCTGTGGAGAGTTCTCTGTTCAGGTCTGTACCCCATTTTTTTATTGTATTTGTTCTTTTGATGACCAATTTATTGAGTTCTTTGTATATTTTGGAGATCAGACCTCTGTCTGATGTGAGGTTAGTGAAAATCTTTTCCCATTCTGTAGGCTATCATTTTGTCTTGTTGATGTGTCCTTTGCTTTACAGAACTGTCTCAGTTTCAGGAGGTCCCATTTATTAATTGTTTCTCTCAGTGTCTGTGCTACTTGGGTTATTTGCTGATGATATGGTAGTTTACATAACTGACCATAAGAATTCTACCAAGGAACTTCTACTAACTCATAAACACCTTCAGTAATGTACTAGTATGCAAGATTAACTAAAAAAAAATCAGTAGTCCTCATTTACACAGATAATAAATGGACTGAGAAAGAAATCAGAGAAACATCACCCTTCACAATAGCCACAAATAGCATAAAATATCTTGGAGTAACTCTAACTAAACAAGTGGAGGATCTGTATGACAAGAACTTTAAATCTTTGAAGAAATAAATTGAAGAAAACACCAGAAAATGGAAAAATCTTCCATGTTCTTGGGTAGGTAGATTTGACAGTAAAAATAGCAATCTTACCAAAAACAATCTACAGATTCATTGCAATGCCCAGCAAAATCACAGCAAAATTCTCCATAGACCTGGAAATAACAATACTCAACTTCATATGGAAAAGCAAAAAATCTAGGACAGCCAAAACAATCCTATATAATAAAGGAACTTCTGGAGGCATCACAATCCCTGACTTCAAACTCTACTGCAGAGCTACAGTCCTAAAAACAGTCTGGCATTGGCATAAAAATAGAAGGACCAATGGAACAGAATCAAAAACCAAGATATCAATCTTCACACCTATGAATACCTGATTTTTGACAAAGAGGCAAAAAACATACAATAGGAAAAAAGGAAGCATTTTCAACAAATGGTCCTGGCATAACTGGATATCAACATGTAGAATGAAAATAGGTCAATACCTCTCACCATGCACAAAATTCAAGTCCAAATGGATCAAAGACCTCAACGTAAAACCAGCCACACTGAACCTCATAGAAGAGAAAGTGGGAAGTACACTTGACCACACTTAGCACAAGAGAGCATTGCCCAGCGTTTCTTACTTGAAAGCCTGTCTCTTCCCATGTTTACTCCTGGCTCAGCCTCCCTCTGCTCCATCTTATTACTTTTCCTGTGGGTTGGGGGGGTTAGTGTATTAGTTATGTTAATATCTCTGCGTTGTAATGCTTGCTAGGTGCAACTTGAAAGAAGGGTTTATTTTGGCTTGTGGTTTTAGGGAGCATTATTCCAGCATGGTGGAGAAGGCACGGTGCTGGAAATTGTGGTCTGATTTGCTGTGTCTCGCCTGCAATGAGAAGCAGAGAGCTCTGGCAGAAGACGGGGAGATCCACTCCCCAGTGACCCATTTCCTCCTGTTAGGCCTACTTCCTACAGGTTCCACAACGTCCCAAAACAATGTCACCATGTGGCACCAAAGGACAGACTTTTTACTTTCTACATCCAGTTCACAACTTTGTCTTGGTAAACCTTTGAAGACAGAGCCCATGACAAGGATTTACATGTAGAGGGTCCAGCACTCTGAAACAGCTGTCTTCCTGGCTAAACACGGATGTGCTATGAAACATTCCTTCCTGCGGGGAGGAGAAGCTCATACAATGTACCAGGCTCTGGAAGCTGAGAATGTCCCAAGGCTCACAGAGCCCCTCGCCAAGCTATGTAGGCAGTCATGGTGGCTGGGAGAGGAGCCCAGCAGGCCTGGATGCCTGTCTGCAGTTTTCACACTGCAGGGATGGGCGTTTGGGTGAGGTGGCCACTTTAGACTCAACAATGCTCCTGCAAGCAATCTAATAAACTCACTGCTCGCCTAAGGTAGACACTGGTGGAATTGTTCCTGTAGATGTTTTGGTGCCTATCTGAGGTGACTTGGCATTTGCTCAAGCTTCGCCAGGAGAAATCTTGCAGCAAGAGACCTTGTGGTCAGAATGCCCCGTGCTGGTATTGGTGGATACCCTCATCTACTCAAACTTCATGACCGCCATGAATGAAAAGACCATTGTTTAGAATCAGAGTATCCAGGATGCTCAGACCCAATTAAATCCACATGATAATTCAAGCAAAGTTTTCAATCATTTATACAATGATTGTATAAAGGTACCATAGACTAATATTGTAAGAACAGTCATCAAGTATCATATGGTCAGAATGACAAACCTGGACGAAGGGATAGTTCTAGGGAGCAGAGATAATCCTGGGTTATTCAGGGATGCAGAAATAGGAGTCCGCAGGCAGAGCTGGGGGGGGGGTGGAGAGGAAAAGAGATAAAGCAAAGAAAAACCACTTTGCTAATTTCAAAGAGAAGTTCTAACTTGTTGTAACTATTTGCATAGTTGCAATATTTCCGCTGAGTTGCGATTATTTATAGACACCCAGAAAAGTTGCATTCATGTGTAGGTTCCAATTAAATTCTGACAGCGATTCATCAGAGCCGCAAAGGCAGGGCGGCTATGTTATGTTAGCGTTACGCATGGTTCACAAAACCTGGAAGCAGCTTCCAAAGCTTGTTTTGTTTTCTCAATGAAAAAATAAATATTTGAGTTCTTTACTTATAAAGAAGTCCAGGGAAGGGCTTGACTCTGAGATTCTAAACCACGACAGTCTTTGTGATGGCTCTCCCTGTGGTCCTCTGTGTGCACCCAGGCCCTCAAGCAGGAAGCTCCATCCAGATGTTATGTTCCTGCTTTGTTGAAGAAAAAAAAAAGAATGTGTTTTCTGTGGAATATGAATTTTCTTTCTGCTTCTCACAGTTCAGTGATTTCTGGCAACATCAAAGAAGTGATACAACAAACGAGATGGTCTCTGAACACAAAGATGCTGGGTCCTTCAGTCTCTTTTAAGAAATAATGGTGTCAGCAGCACCTCTCAGGTGAGATCATCATCATCACAAACAGCCCAGGCTCGCTGAAGAAGAGCAGAGCGGGGCTGTTAGTGCATGGGCAGAAATGACACTTTCAAGCCACAGTGCCTTTAACATTTAAAGAGGCAAGAATTTCCCTTGGTCTTGCAATGATTGCTGCAGTTCAGGTATTTGGAGAAAGGTGCAATGAAGAACAAGAAAACCCCTGAACAGTAATCTCTGTTGGGAAGGGATAACTCTTTAAAGAATAAAGAGCATTTATATGAAATGTGACTCCACAAATGAGGCCCACAAACCATGTGACTCTGTAGTGTCACTGCGGTGTGTGAACAAAAAGGAGCACAGCGGGTGTCAGCGAGATGGCTCAGTTGGTAAAAGTGCCTGCCTCCAAGTCTGGGACTTGAGTTTAATCCTTGGGACTTAGAAGATGGTAACTCCTAAGTTATCTTTTGACCTTCACGTGTGGGCTGAAGCATGCCCCCAATAAATAAGCACATAAATAAGTCATAAATTGTGCAACGCCACTCCAACCCCCTCCCCTGCCGAGTACCATGGTTTCCTCCAGCTATATACAGGTGGGTGGATATAGCTGTGAGAAACAAAGAGACTCATGGGTATGCAGGCCTTATGAGTGCGCACACTTAATTTTGTTTTTTTTATGCAGCTCGTAGAGCGGCCTTGTGAATCCATCCACACGTAGGTATGTGAATGTGTTATTCTAACCAAATGAGACCGCCCAGAGGAGATAGTCATTTGGTCATGTCTGATTTACTTTACTCTTTGTCTGTGGTAGAGTGTGGCATGTGCATTTGTGCGTGCTCATGCATGCGTAGAGGGCAGAGGTCAACAATGAGCATCTTCTGCTACAGTTCTCCACTGTCTCATTTTGTTCTCTCTGAGGCAGTCTCTCCCCGACCCTGGGGAATCACCCATGGGCTAGACTTGCTGACTTGGGAGACCCAGAAATTCTGCCAGTTCCGTTTTGGCCCAGGACTACAGACACATGGGCACACCTGGCTTTTATGTGGGTGCTGTAGATCTGAGCTCAGCTTCTTCTGCTTGAGCAGCAGCCACTTTAGTAACTGGGCTGTAGCCCCAGCCCTCTTATGACCTCTCTGCTTCAGTCCCCCAAGTGCTGAAATTACAGGTGTGTCCCACCACACTTGGCTTCAGACATGAATCCATAAGAGCAGACTTGAGTCAATGTGGTGCTGAAAAGAGTAGGCAGTAATTCAAAAAACTGGATATTGAAATATTAAATATATAATATTTATAACCACACAAATTCTACATTGTATAAATATATAATATAAATACAATATGTTTAAAAAGAAAGTAAAATCAACACTGTTAGTCAGATTAGTGGTTCTCAATCTGGAATAACTTTCATCCCACAAGGTATACATGGTAAGTTCTGGAAATGTGTATTCACAGCACTGTGTGTGTGTGTGTGTGTGTGTGTGTGTGTGTGTGTGTGTGTGTGTGTGTGTGTGTGTGTGGTGTTTGCTTGTGCCATTGGAATCCAATGAGAAGAGGCCAAGTATGCTGTCAAACATTCCATAATACCCCAGTCAGCTCTTTCATTCCCACCTAATGAGAATTCTTTGGCCCTAGATGTCAATTAGTGTCCAAATGAGCAAGCCTGTATTCAACATCCTCCTTGCTTCTTCCATCAACATATAGACTGGAGTTCCCTACCTATGATGTGCTTTGTCGAATAGAATGTGAAAAGTTGAGTGAAAGTTGGGGTCAAAAACCAGAGCTGGGGTCTCCATAGGCGTCTCGGTTTCTGGCTCTGTTCTTTGAGATGTTGCCCATGCCAGGAAAAACAAAAACAAAACAACACAGAAAACCAAAAAACAAACAAACAAACAACAAAAAAAAAAAAACGGTGCAGAAAGACTCAGCTGTCCTGGGTGTGTTGTGATGAGCACGTGAGCCCCAGTCAGCCCAAAGCACAGTGACGGATTAAAGAGGCAGTTTTAGCTTCCTGAAATTTGGATTTGTTATTCCAGTCAGCAATGGGTCATTTGGGACAGGACAAAGATTACCTTACCCAGGGTTCACCAGGCACGGGTCCTCTGGGCCTTTCTAACAAATTATGGTGACTAACCAGAGAACACTGCATTCGAAGATGATGTTTTATCCTCCACCTCCACTGGCAAAACTGGCCAACCAACTTCTGCAGGATTGTTGGGGAATTCACTCTTCACTGGTGAGAACCTCTGCATGCCTCTGAGTCTTGTGTTTACTTCTTGCTCTTTGTCCCGAACTAGTACCAGGTGGGACAAGCTGAAGGGAGACACGGGTGATTAAACAGACAATCACAGGAAATGCAGAAGGGCAAGCCCTATAAACTAGTTTGTGGTTGCAGCCCTTCCTCCCACATGTGGGTCCAGAAATGGGGGGGGGGCATTGTGATCTGAGTCAAATGTACTTGGAAATGAGGGGGATTACATAGCCCCCGACATCTGTGCTGTGTACCATGACAATGCTTTGCAGGAAGCCTATCACATGACCTCTAGCCTTAGGAACATCTTTCGGATGTGTCCTATGCAATGTGAGAGACTTTAGGAAGAAGGAGGGCAGACGCTTTGTCTACATTCCTGTGGAGAAGCTGGCCTCCTGTGGTGTGTGACAAGGCTTAGAATCAACTAGGAACCTCTAGGCAAGTCTGTGGGGAGTTTCTAGATGGGGTCAACTGAGGTTGGAAGACCCCTCTAAATGTGGGTGGCTCCATTCTGTGGGTGGGGTTCTGGACTGAACAGACAGAAGAAGCTTAGCTGAGTGTTATACCCAGATCCACGAAGTCCCCAAAAATCAACAAGGAGACCGAGTTCTATATGTAAAAACAAAGAGCCTTTATTTTATACAAGTTTGCAAACTCGGTCTCTCCACATGGCCAACGTATTGGAATAAACGGAGAGCCCTGGGCTCAGTTAGAGTTGGGTTTTTATAGTAGTAAAGGTTTTTAGTAGTAACGTAAAGTAGTGAGGGGTTTCTAAGGTTCAGGGCCCCTGATTGGCTCACACTTGTCTAGGGGTGTCCTGGTGAGTGTGCTGGCAGGTGATTCTATCTACAACAGTTGGTTAGGCATTTCCTTTGGATGGTCTGTTCTTGGGTGGTGCTCAGGTAATCTCAGTTTGTGGTTCTTCCTGCAACCAGATGTTGCTTCAGGGTAAACTACTGAGACTCAGGCCTCTATTAAACTTATTGATGGCTGAGTCCTACCTACTCTGGCAGGTGATAATGGTTGGAAGTTATGAACTTCCTTTGGGTGGTCTGTTTCTATTTAGCTTATCATGACTGGCTCCTACATTAATTACATTAAGCACCGGCATTAATTACTCCCTGATTCCTGTGGGGATGCAATGTGAAAAGCTATCATGCACTGTTGCCACAACGTCCCTGTCAAGAGGGACTGTACCTTCACAGTGTGAGATTCCAGCTGCTCTCTTCTCTCCTTCCCTCTCTCCCTCCCTCCCTCTCTCCCTCCCTCCTTCTCTCCCTCCCTCCCTCCCTTCCTCTTCCCATTCCCTCCTTGCTTTTGTTGGGCGTTTTCTTCAGGACAAGGAAAGCAACACACCTTTCCCCTTTCCTTCTTGTCCACTCCCTTCCTGTCAATGCCAGCATTTGCCCCATGCTGCGCTGCGCAGGATCTCAGGCTCAGATTATCCCACCTCTTCTTCAGACGCTGCTCTCATTTCCCGCCAGTGGGGCTTGGTGGCAGCCTGCCCCTCAGAAATCTGGGGCTGTGGTGCTGATGCCAGTGTTCTTGGGCTTAAGGCTGCCTCCTGGACAAGGAAGCAAGCCTCTGCTGCTGGGAAGTTATCCTGTGCGTGACAGGATACCAGGAGTCAGGAGTCTCTGCTCCAGCTGTGAGCCAGGGCTGTGCCTGGGAGTGTAAGGGAATCTGGATGGAAGCTCCCTGACAGGGAGGCAAAGACATAGCACCGCCCAATCCTGCATTGTCCCTGAGGCGGTCCCTTTCAGGTCTCGAGGACATCAGGATTCTCAACCACGAGTTGTCAGCTGAGATTATCATTTAGATAAAAAAAAATTCTTATCTGGGGTTCTGGAATGAGAAGCTCTTGACATATTAATATTTGTTTGCTAGTTTGGTTTTCAGTAGGAAATTTTTTATTAGGTAATGTTGACTTCTGGGTGGAGGCTTCTGAAGGTTTCAGGCACTGGACAGCTCAGCACTAATACCATAAGGAGAAACTCATAAGAGTCCGATGGCGCCCTCTGGTGTCAAGCCGGATATTGTACACTTCAGTTCCCAAGGAAAACTCTATGCCACAGCCGGGAAGAAAATGCAGAAGCAACAGATACAAAATTATTAATATTGACATCATGCATTTATTGATTATTAGCACCATGAAGTTGTTAATATTGACATCTTATGAATGTGCTTGTAGAAAATTATAGCAAATTTTGTGCTTTAAAAAAATAGAAACAGGCTGTACATGGTCCCTTGCTAATCTTTTATTTAACCGGCCACTCATTTCACGGTCAGCTCTGTAACTGCTTGTGCAGTCGCATGGAATTTCACATGCAATATTGGTAAAATACCTAACGTTTACTGAGCATTTGCTTTACTCTATGAACTATGTTAAGTACTCAGTATAGATAATCTCATTTTATATTCACGATGACTCCTACCTCATAGAAGGCATTGACATTAACATTGTAGAGGTTTGAAATTTTTCCTAAAAGCTGTAGGCATGATCAAGCACAGACATTTTACTTTACTAGGACTGGGTAGGCTAAATTTGTTGCTGTCACAGGTATTTCTTTGGAGGACTATAAAGCACTCATCTCTTTCTCGAACACAACTGTTGGCACAAGATTTCATCCTTGTTCTTTGTCTAAGATCCTTGGCTGGGTTCATGAATGAAAAGGTATTTATTTTAATAGTATTCCATTTACAACCAAGCTTTTCTCTAAAAATGTTCTATTATAGTCTCAGTATAAGACTACCGGGCCATTTGTTGATGAGTACTCCTGGCTGAAGGTGAATCAGCTTTGGTGTTGGAGAGATGGCTCCAGGGTTAAGAGGATTCCATGCTCTTCCAGAGGACTAGAGTTTGCTTCACGGCACCCACACCAGGCAGCTCACAACCATCCATAACTCCAGTTCTGAGGGATCTAACACCCCCTCTGTCTTCTGCAGGTGCCCTTATGCACATGAATTAAAAAAGTAAATCTTTAAAATATATATCAGCTTTAATTCTTAATATAATTTCTAATAACAATGAAGACATACTAGAGTGCATATTTAATTTCTAGTAACAGATATACTAGAGTGTATATTTAATTTCCAATAACAATGAATATATGCTAGAGTGAACTATTACAGAATTTATTAGTATTATACAAATGTTTATACATGTATATGTAGTATGTGTGTGTATATATATGCTCATTAGTTTCTTTTCTTATTGCTGTGATAAAATACCCTCACAAAAGGGATTTAAGGGAGAAAGTGTTTACTCTGGCTCACAGGTCAAGGTTCAGCCCATCACAGTGAAGCAGTCAAGCACAGGAGCCTGAAGCAGCTGGTCATGCTGCAGCACACTGGGAAAGCAGGGAGGGATGAATGGGTGCCAGTGCTTTCATTGTTGTACAGTCTAGGACCCTCTGCCTACAAAATGGCCCCACCCATAATTAAGATAAGTCTTCCAATATCTCAGCTCAATCTCCCACAGCCCAAGTACCAGGTAATTCTAGGCTCTTTCCAATCAATACCAACCATTGCTTCTACAAATGGACATAGTCTCTCTCACACACACATGCACACACATGCTCACATACACACACTACAGAGAGACTATACAGTCAACCATTAGTAAATGTGGGTTTCACATTTGTAGATTTTCATAGTCACAAATCAAAAATAATTGGAAAGAGATTGTTTGTACTGACCAGGAATCATTCCTTAAACAATACAAGAACCCATTGTATTAGGTATTGTGTGTAATCTAGATGTGAATTAGGATAGGAAAATTTATATAGGTATATATGTAAATAGGGTCCAATTTACAAAGTGTCCTCAGATTTGGTAAACACAGCAGTTCCTTGAACCAATCCTCTACAGATAACAAGATCCTCCCCAGTTTTATATGTATGCGTGTGTACCATCCTATTTCAATAAAGCCTCTTTAAGACTTAAATAATTCTACAGAGTGTGAAGGACCAAAAGCTAGAGAAATGTCGCAATGACAAATAAGTCTGAACACACTTCCTTGCTGCTGTCCCTCCACTTCACCCTTCCTGGTCTTCACTTTTTGGTTCACTGACTCTACATGGTCCAGAAGCTGCTCTTGAACATTGAATGGGTCCTTTTCAAGTCCATCGCTTACTTGTACCAAAGGAGGTGGGATGGAGGCTGGTAATCATAAAGATGAAGGATGCAATTAATGAGGCGGAAAAGAGACATGAGTTGCAGAATCAGTGCCAAAAGCTGGTTCTTTGAAAAAGAGGACTAAAACAGCTTAGCTCAGAAAGGGTCGTTCACAGGGGGCCTGGAAGACACATTCTCGGATGAAAGGGAGCCTCAAATATAGACGCCAGAAACTCAGTTGTTGAGAATGTTCTGTGGTTAGGATAAAGGCCGTCAACTTGAACATTTAGATGCAAGGAGACCCTTCTCTTATTCATTTACTTTATTCTTTAAACTTTTTATAGATGCATACAGTGCACTTTAGTCACATCTGTCCCTCACTCCCCTGCCCCAAATCTCAGAGGCTCAATATATCACCTTCCAGCTCCAAGTATTCTTTTTTCTGTTTCTGCTTTTTTTTTATAACCCATTGAGTCCAGTCTGTGCTGCTCATAAATGTATATCTGTGGGATTGTCCATTAACCTGACAATAGTCACCCTTCGAAGAACTCTGACTTCCCCTCCCATAACTGTCACCAACTGCCAATAACTCCTTAGCTAAGAGTGGCCTGAAATTGCCACTTGCCTCCATGCTGGAAGTTTTGCCTGGTTGGCTCCTGCCACACCCACGGCGGTGTTGCCTGTGCGACAGCAATGTCTCTGGTCCGGAGGACACAGGCTCGGGGGTTCGTGCCGTTCGCGGATAGGCCTCTGGCGGTTCCTTAGCTCAGGTCATGAATTTAGCTCAGGTCATGAACTTGGACTCAAGATTATATACTCACCGCTGTCATAGATGGTTAGCTGCCTCTGCTATTCTCTCCTGTTTCCTGATAATGTTCTTTGCTATACTTGGCCAAAACGTATAATTTTACCAGAGACCCCCTTGATGTTCCTGGGATTGATAATTCTGATAATGATACTAATACAGTGCTCAAGATGCCTCCAGTGTTTCAAGCCCTTGTGCAAATTCTGGGGGATATTATGGATGAGTTACAGCAGCAGGAACTTTTCCTAAATAGGACTGATGATTTGGGGGAAACATAGGTTAAGATCCAGATGTTGTTAGGAAACTCCCATTCTGGGAATAAAGAAACTAGGAAAAAATCTCTTGCAAGATTGAGTATTCCAACATGTAAGGCTCATGGGTTAATAAAGCTTAGAATCAGGGATATATGGTGGGAACCACCCAGGAGTACAACTGAGTCACCAGATGACCCCATTCCATACACAGGAAGACATGAGGATGATGGTCATAAGTATATGATATTTGAGGGACAAAAGCAGAATTATTTAGCTCTACCATTTATGGATAGGCTTGCTAGATCCTAACCCCCATGGTGTTTGCTACATGAGAAAGTACAAAGAAGTATATTGCAGCAGGTGCAGAGAACTGATTAGGCATATTTGGTCACTAGAGGAGATAAAGAAAGGATGAGAAAAAGGAAGGGCCATGATAGCAAATATGAGACAGAAAATTTCTATTCCTAGATAAGATGAAACCACTTGTCTGAAGTTTATGTTCCCAAGGACAAGAGTTCCCCTTCTAAGGACGTGTTATGTCTAACACCTGTTCCTGATAATATGCTTTTCTTAAAAATCGCTGACGTGACTAAAAGAAGCTTTCATGCTGTGCCAAGTAATGATACGTGACCTTCTGGTTTGTTCTTTGTTTGAATACTATATAATGACAACATGAATTCAATAAAGTTGCAGCAGATTCCAACCACTCCCTTGTGTGTTGTGTCTGTCTGTCATTCGCCTAACTTGTGCCTTCCTGGTACCAAGACCCTGATTTTCCCACGGTCTGAGGGGCTCCCCTGAGCTGGTCCATAGCAGGCTCCTGTGTGGATCCCTACAGTTACCATAAGTTCATGTATGTGTGACATCAGGTCACTCCCTGGGCTGGCTCGTCAGAGTGCTTCTCTCCATCCTCTCTGGCTCGAACATTCTTTGGGCCCTTCTTCCAGGATGCTTCCTGAGCTTTGGGGTAGAGAATCAAAATGGACATCCCATCTCTCGCTAAACATACACAGTGCTTATTCTCAGCACTTTGAACAGCTATGCCCCTCTGAAGGAACCCTTATTGCAACAGGAAGTTTCTCAGTCTGAGGCTGAGCGCAGCACAAAAGCATGCCTAAAGCCATGAATGTTTACAAGGCGCTTTTAGCAACATGACCATTTAGAACACCGCCACCCAAAGGTTCCCTCCTCGGGGCTATCTCTTGCTTAGCTATGGGTTTTGATCACATTCAGAGTATCAGGTGGTTGAGTTCTCTTCTGTGGAGCAGGAGTCAAGGCCAATCAAGACCGTGGTTAGTTACCCTCAGAAAGGGGATTAAGCTACAAATGCTGACTTTGGAAGAAATTAAAAAATCTGAGTATTTATCATCATCGTTAACAAAATTGAATCAGTTGTTGAAAAAACTTTCTACCAATAAAATCTTCTCATAAAGAACCATGTGTCTTCAAAGGTGAGTTCATTTATCAAACTTACACATTCCTTCTGGAGATCAAAGGCTAGTGGGATAATCCTAACATCAAACCCAAACAGAAAGGGGCAAAGAAAGTGTGAACTGGACAAAAAGTCTCCATATTTAATATACCGAATCAGGATGTCCATAAATGAACTCACGAGTACCCATGGGTGTACCTTGGGGTAGTTTAACAATGGGTGGGGGATTCATCAAATTCGCCACAGGAATGACTTAAAGGGAGAAAGACAACCAGTATCTCGGGATATGGAGCACAAAGCAGTCAGTACAATGTCCTGTGGATGACAAAAGTCAATAAAATGTTCTAAGACTGGATAAGGGACTTCGAAGAACCTGCTAGCAGGCTGGATTCTTAATAATGACATATTGAAAATACTGACCTTACAATCAACAATGCCGGGAGATCTCTAGCATGTACCTTGTTTTATACACAAGAGTCCACCGCGTATGACCAGGTAAGAGGAAAGTTCCTGCATTTGGAGAGGAAAGTCTAGAACTCCTGACTTTCAGGTGGCGATACTGCCAAGGAAAACCTAAAACCACCCACGAACGGATGAAACTGATGATGGGAGGCAATTTTCCATATACCACATCAGCTGATGAAAGCTGACTGTATTTCTATATACAAGAAATGGTTTGTTTAAAACGCAGCACTTGCGGGGAAAGGTGGCACGTGCCTTTGGGAAGCTGAAGCAGGCAGATCTCTGTGAGTATGGGGCCAGCCTAGTTTACACAACAAGTTCCAGGCCAGCCAGCTCTACGTGGAGACACCCTGTTTTAAACAAATGAATGAAATAGAGAATTTGAGAGACTGGAAGGATGACTCGCAGTTAAGAGCACATACTGTTCTTGTAGAGTAGACTGAGGTTCAGCTCCCAGCCCCCACGCCAAGTGGGTTACAAGCCCTGTTGCTCCAGCTGCAGGGGATCTTACACCTTCTGCACACTTCAGGCACCAATGCAAATAAATAAATAAATATATTGCATATAAATTTTATGTAAATATATATTAAAATATGCAGAACTTAAATGACTACAATACTATGGCCTTTTTGTTTTTGAGTTTCATTGTATATCTAGATTTTTTTAAGCTGTCATGGTTTTCACTATGAATCTGGTGGATTCTCTTTTTAAGTATTGCCTCTGCTTTAATATATTCCTCTGAAACCTTAATTAAATATGCTAAGCCTCATCCAATTCTCATCATATACTTCTCTCTCTCTCTCTTTTAATAAACTTTCATCTATTCTTGAGCAATGTTTTAAAATGGTCTTCACTAGTTTTTGTAATTTTTTAAAAAAATAAACCTTGGAGTCTTTTTTCTTTTGGATATATTTATATTTTAAGTGTGGGGGTATTTGTCTGTGCACCACACGTGTGAACTTCCCAAGAAGGCCAAGGTGTTGAATCCCTGGGAACTTGCGTTACAAATGGTTGCCATGTGGATGCTGGAAGTTGAACTCAGGTCCTCTAGACGAGCAGCCTACAGAAAAAGTTGAAAGTGTCCTTAACCACTGCTCCTTCTCTTTAGCTCTTTTTAAATTTTTCTTCCATTAGTGTTACTAGTTCACTAGAAGTCTCTCTAGTTCCAAATAGGCTCTGTCTCTGCTCACATTGCAACTTCCATTTTTCTTTTTTCTTGTTTCTTCCTTCCTTCTTTGCTTCTTTCCTTCCTTCCTTCCTCCATCCCTCCTTCCTTCTCTTCCTTCCTTCCTTCCTTCCTTCCTCCCTACGTCCCTCTCTTCCTTCCTTCCTCCCTCCCTTCCTTCCTTCCTTCCTTCCTCCCTCCCTCCCTTCTTTCCTTCCTTCCTCCCTCCCTCCCTCCCTCCCTCCCTCCCTTCCTTCCTTCCTTCCTTCCTTCCTTCCTTCCTTCCTTCCTCCCTCCCTTTCTTCCTTCCTTCTTTCCTTCCTTTTGCTCTCTTGTTTTCTCTCTCCCCTTCCTTCCTTCTTCTTTCTCTCTCTCTCTCTCTCTCTTTCTCTGTCTCTCCTTTCCTTCCTTTCTTCCTTCATTCTCCTATGTTTGGTTTTTCAAGACAGGGTTTCTCTAGTTGTCCTGAAACTCACTCTGTAGACCTCGTTTGGCCTCCTTGAACTCAGGGATCCATCTCTCTCTCCCTCCCTAGAGCTGGGCTGAAAAGCATGAGCTGCCACGCCAGGCTCTGTTTTATTTCTTAAAGTTCATTGAAGACACCATGTAGCCTGGGCCCAGCTGCCACGAAGCTGTTCTGAGTCTCTGTCCACCGTCTCTCTTTCCTGCCATTCTCGGTAGTAGAATGTTGCTTTAAAGCAAAAGCTAATGATATTTCCTTAGAATTTGATTCTCACAAGTTCTTTGAAATGTGATTTCAATTCTGATTTTCTTTGCTTCTGTCTTCTGTTCTAGAACACATATAAGGCATCTTCTTCTTTCGCTCCTTGGAGCACATTGGTAACATAAGCTTGGACCAAAAGTATTTCTGATGACAATATCTTGAAGATGACCCCTCAGAGATTGCTTCTTTTACTCAGAACCAGAAGCAAGCAAGATGTTATGTTATTGCTGGAGTATTGGTGTGGTGAAGTTTTTTATTTTATATTAGACTTGATACTCAAGTTGTAGGATCTCAAAGGTACACAGTGAGCTTTTGTTAGATTTTTTTTCCAGTCTTATGCAAACCCTGGGACTTCGTATGTGGTGTCTGAGAATGTCTAGGAGACATTACACACATCCTCTAGGACAAACCTGAACTTCCAGGGTAAAGGCTGGGGTCTTGAGGTCCCTCAGCTTTGGGTGATTTCTTAATTTTGTACCACATCATACTCCATAGTCTACAAACTTGAATACTATACTTTTATTGTATTCCAGCTTCCCTCTGTTCATATGCAGAAGGTCATCCAGAAACTAGGTTATTTTATATATCTAGAATAGAAATTCCAGATGTGGAATCAGACTTCTTGATTTGTGCTTTATGTTTGCTTACTTTTTCCCTTGGTTTCTTTTTTTAAAATGGTATTTTCCGTTTTCTATCTGTCCTTTTACTGTTTGTAACTCATGGTTAGGACTGTCTTACTCTCCTTCCTGTCCTAAATGCTCTCACAGGTGACTAGTTTAATCTTGCTCCTGGGCAGTAGCAGACATTTAGAAGCCAAAGTCAATGATCCTTCTACAACTTAAATGATTATTTTTTAAATAATTCTTTAGCTCCACAACTTAAGTATTTTTATTTTGTGTGGGTGGAAAATACTGTTTTTTTTTTTTAAAAATTACCTAGTTGCTTATACACTTACTTATTGTTGATTTCTTTGATAGAAAACCTTGCTCAGTAGCTCATATTGATTTAATCCTCCCCTTCAGCCTCCCAATTATTAGGGTTACATGCATTTGCACCATGATGGGGACCAGTATTTTATTAATCTTTTTTATTCAACCTCAGACTTTTATCTAGGAAAAAAACTTCCTTTTTATTGAAATATTTCCCTCTGGAATTCCTTTTCTGCTAGTCATAAATTTTCATTTATATGAAAAGAAAACTTCACCTTACCCCAGTTTTAGTTTGGGTTTTTGTGCAGCACAGGCTAGCCCAGAGCTCTTGCTCTGCCTCCTGAGAGCTGAAATCACAGGCATGCGCCCTTGTCCTTAACAACACCCCGATTTTTAAAGACACAACCTCACAGTCTCACAGCTCTGGGCCCGCCGTCATCTCTGCACCCCGCCGTCCTTGTGTTTGCTGTTCCAGTTGTCTCCTCCCCACTTACTTCCTCCCTTCCGTTCTCTGGTTCTGCTCAGACCGCGATGAACTGCGTGCGTGCGAGGACCGCTCATGCGCATTGCTCTGTCTAGGTCCTCATCTCAGGCACTTCTTCTGGGTAATATGGATTTATATTGAGCGTTATTAATTGTTTTCTCATTTTAATGAGATATAGGGCTTACCTTTTAAATCAAAGTGTATGAATTCATTCCCTGTGTGCAATGTGTTTTTATATTTTAGAAGTTATACTCATTATTTCATGTTGTATATTAATGTTTTTTTTCCACTGCTGGAAACTGAACCCGGGACTTTGTGCTGTATTTAGTCTACAACTGAGGCATATCCCTTGGCTTTGTGTGTGGGGTTTCACGATATAGCTGATAGGTCTTGAACTCATGATTCTACTGGCCTGTGTTTCCTGAGTGCTGGGATTATACACAGGTGCCACCACACCAGGCTTGCTTTTGTTTTTGCTAGCCCTTTATTTAAGAGTATTTTTTTAAAAAATTCTCTGTTAAACTGTAATCTTTCCCCAATATTCTGATAATCTGGAGTCCTTGAGTAGAAGTCATCGACACACACTGAGGAATTATTTTGCAGTTTGTTTCACTGGATGTATGAGGTTTCCATTTAAGATGACCTGGTAAGAACTGGGCGTTTGCCAAGGCCCAAGGCCCTGTGCCAATTACTTGTAACATTTTTCTTGGGTGGCATTGCTTTGGTTTTGCTTGTTTTGTTTGTTGAACTCCCAGCCCCCATTGTGTGCTTGTGAACACAGTCATCTTTGAAAAGGCATGCTTGTTATAACCTATTTGGATGCTAGCAATCAGTTAGATAACCACTTCTTTAAAGTATCTGGTCCGTCAAACTGGTCGGATGTCAGGGGTGTAATAAACTGCAGGTTTCACAGGAAATGACTTTGGCACTGCTTAGGCACTATGGACTACGTGGAATTTAGTCCTGGGGTGTTGCTGAATTCATGAACAGTTATTCAAAGACTCTGGCAAGCATGATTGATTGTTCCTGGGTTACATCGATTTCTGACCCAGCGGTTTTAATGCTGGAATTAGGTCTGTATAACATAAACTCGTCTTGACATAGCTGCCATTTCAGATTCAAATAACAGAATTGGGTTTGGAGTGCCAGCATGCACACAAGGCTGTGCCACGGGTCTGTGCTGATGCCACCTACGATGCTGCTTCCTGAGGCAAAGGTTGGTGCCAGCTCACATTACAATAGTGAACACAGAGGGAAAATGACCTTTGGAGCTGTAGCCTCAGTTCCTTCTCTCTCCTTCTCCCCTCTCGCTCTTGCTAGATGACAGCATTATATGTAGGTCTTAATTTTAAACTCCAAATGGGAATGAACCTCTAAGACTTGAAGAATTCTGCTCCCAGAATCTTAGACCTTTCGGCCAGAAATCTTCAAGACAGAAAGAAAAAGACAAGGGCTGTGTCTTTTCAGTAGGAATGAGATCAGTTTGTTGTGTGTTTTGATGTCCTTATCATAAGATGTGCCTGCCTGTTTTCTCCGCTCTCCAGATGAATTATTAAACACAGTCCTATTGTTCCTCTGAAAGCCTCTATATAATGCAGAAAAAAAGGCAAAAAAGAATGTACTTGAGGTTCTGGTCCCAAAGTAGAATCCTTCAGTTTTGTTTGTATATATAATAAATATATATGTTTACGCACAAACAAAAATATACATTTTGTTTGTATATATGCACATATATTCACACGCATCTATATATGCATGCACACGTAATATGATCACATAATGTATGTGCATATACTCACACACAATATACATGCATATATATGCTCATGCATATATGCATATATGCACACAGACACACATATTACCCTTTTTATTTCTGTCGAGAGCACAAGGCAATTGCCCTCAGAGTTACCTTCAGGAGAACCTAAGAGAATGTGTACTAATGGATTTCCCTCTGCATTTTCTTCCTGACACCCCACTAAGCAGAGCACTTGTGTCTCAAAACATCAGCGGAAGTTGATCTCATCAAGTCCTATAGACTATGTGCTGCCTTCGCCTGCTGTTTGTCTTCCGTAAAACCCTCCAATGGCAACAACATTCAGGAGATGACAAGCAATTCCAGGAACCATAACTGGATCCCTGAGACTGACACATGGCCCCTTAACATGCTGCTGCTTCCTTCTCAGAAGCCAACCACTTGCTGCTGTTCCAGTGTGAACAGTTATTATAGCAGCATCGCTAAACAACTGCCCTAATGGAAACGTGAGGCAATATGTTTATTCACTGTAAGCAATCTTCAGGCTGTGCAAAACTCATTTGTCAGGTAGCTAGTAATTCAAAATGAGAGAAAGAGTGCCCGTACAAGCCCTTATATAGCTTTCCAAAAGGCCATTCTTTTGCCCTTACATGTGTAATTGGAAATATAGATTTTTTTCATCTATTTTACATGTCCTTAAAATTTTCTTTATAGAATTTAAGTTCTTGAAAAATCTTCCAAGTGCTTGGTTTTCCCTTTAGCACCCTCTGCTGGT
Source organism: Ondatra zibethicus (assembly GCA_004026605.1). NCBI lineage: Eukaryota > Metazoa > Chordata > Mammalia > Rodentia > Cricetidae > Ondatra > Ondatra zibethicus. Next base: position 70,168 of record PVIU01009429.1, read on the forward strand.
CTGACAAGCAGGCTAGATACATTGAATTTTGAACTATGAAGGCCTTTTCTTGGTCACCTTTCTGAAAGATTTTGTTCCATATGAACTTGATTCTTGTCAACTATGAGTTCAAGGGTCCTTTTTATTTAACGTCATGACTTCAAGTTACTGCTGCACATATTCACATCTGTGCTATATTAATTTATATTCTAGCTGTTATAGCACGTTAAAGCTGATAAGTTGATTTTCTACTTCTCTTGATAGTTATGAAATTTTAAAGAGGTAACACTAATGCCCAGAAGCAATTCCTAAGTAGGAAAAAAGTTGAGCCCTTGAAGAATTTATATGTGGTTTAAATCAATTCTTCCTCAAAAAACAACCTTTATGCTTACTTGATGTCGTGTTTCACAGATGGCTTGCGAAGGCACGTCATGGCTGCCTCTTGCCTTGCCCTGCGTGTGCCAGCCACTTGCTCTGCTTCACGACAGCCTGTGACCTGTGACCAGCCCCTTCGGAAAGCCTGGATGTCCACTCATTTCACTTACTGCATTGCTTCAGATAGTGGCCTCCCGTGCATCTGATTTCCAGATGGCTTTCCAGTGAAGGGGCGTTTCTTCAGTTCTGCTTGCACCCAATTTGGAGCAATACCCCGTAGTTTGCTTGAATTCTTCTGGCATGTTCACCATCTCAGTGGTTAGCCAAGCATGGCAGTGTATCCGCCCTTTTCTCTGCTCACTGATGAGATATAATTTATGTTGATTCAACTCTTCGTGAATTGCCATCTGTCGACTATGCTTTTCCTGATCCCCCATCCCTTGCCTTTATTGCATTTGGTTGTCCTGGCAGGAGCTCAGGTGTTGGCATGGAGCAAAAACACTCATCAGCAGCAAACATTTCATGTGGGATTCACACTCTGCTCAGGCAATTGACTTCTTTTCAATATCAACTGTGACAGTGATTCTATTTGGTTTCTCATCATCTGCTACTATATAGAAAATCAGATTGGTGCACTTACTGACATCTCTGGCCCTAGTGCTTGATAAAGAGGCACGCTGGCATCCATATTTTCCAAATAACCTCTTGACTGGTAGTCTCTTATTTAAGCTCCCAAGAGCTAGGTATATGGAACAGTCATGGTGGAAGTGCCCAGATTCTTGCTACTTCTCATGCCTAGACCATAGATCAGTTATACTAAAGATTTCTATTCCAAAGATGTATTCATATTCTTTGTAAAGATCTGGACAAATCTTTCTACAGGCCTGGACTGTAGAAAAAGCTACTTAATGCCAATTAGGAAGCAGACAAGTATCGTGTAATTAAGAAAAGTATTAAGGCATGCAGAGAATCTTGGTCACCAGACTGAAAGGAAGCTCAAGATCAGCTTAATGTTTTTAAAACTACTGTCCTAAGCCAAGGATTCTCATCCTTCACATTATTGGCTTCTGGGGATAAATAATTTGTAACAGTGGGAAGATCCCATTCTGGAGAGTGTCGTCACCATCCCAGGCATCCCCAGGACACCAGTAGTGCCCTGTTCTCCAGGGTAGGAAGCCTCTGGGTATTGTTATGGATCTCCAGATCCTCCATTGCTGAGAACTGGCCATCACAGATGAATACGAGTGAAAGAAAATATTGGCCACTTCCCCAAGAGGTGATGACCTCAGCGTAAGAAAAACAACAAGAATTCAAACGTGACACAAAAACAGAAAAACTCCAACCCAAAGAGGAAGATGAAAATATTTCATCCAGAATTGGAGATTCAGGTTGTATTTCTCCCCAGTACTCAACCTCAGGGCCTGGATATAGAACCCAATTGTCATATGTTCTAATGTTGACATTTCTAATCAATTACATCTTTATTAGAAACCTGTGAGGTTTGTCCTGGATCACTGGCCATGCACTGCTGCTTTCAGAACTGCTAATGGAATGGGTGCATACTGACAGAGAGGAGGAGGACATAGGTCTCCAATGGCTCTGGACCAAGAGACTTCTCAATGTGGATTCACCCAGTGCCTGTCTCCATGTGGATGTTAGCCATTTCCTAGAATCCAGAATCCTACACTCAAAGGAGCCATTGAACTGAAGAGTGTGGTCACTGAGACTGTGGCCGGCATGGCATCATAAATCCATTTTAGTTTTGGGGGAAAGCTTTTCCTTTGGGCATGCTAACACATGCAAAAACTTCCTGAGCGCATAATAAAGTTTCCTTATTTGTGTGGAGTTGAGTATACAATAGACTAAACCACATCCCCGCAATATGAAAACAATAAATATCTAATATGCTGTAGCTAGCTCTGAAACAGAAAGATAAGAGAAACCAAACCCTTGCATTATAGAAGAATTTCATGGAATTATATTCAGAGTGCACAGTTTAAAATCATAGCTAGCTCTGTAGTTACAGACTAATGGATCAATCATGTTTCTTATGGTTGATGGAGACTATGTCTTAAAATACAATGAGAAGCAGTGATCATTCTTGAGTCTCTCAATTTTGTTACAAGAATTAAATGACACAATTGTTTTAAAGCGTTCAGTCCTGTGTTTGGAAGAGCAATAAGGATTGAGAAACTTTAGAATGGCTAGCTCACTACTATTTAATTATATACTGAACATTGTTGTCACAGGGTTACTGGGTAAGAGTGACACTGTGACGCCCACTTCATTGCATGCTTCAATAGGGGTGCCTGAAGCTTTGGATTGGATATAGTGTTAATGTTCCCACCAGACACTCACATGCTGGATGCTAGGTGTCCAATGTGGTGATCTTAGGACACGGTAGGACCTACTGGAAAATCATATGGAAGCTGCACACATCCGAGAGATTCTGGTAGTTCTGCTGGGACCCTGGTTAATTCTCCCAAGAGAACTGCTAGAAAAGAGCAAGCCAGACGACCCTCAGTTTCAGATTCCATGTGACCGCTCGCTTTCTCACGCACTGCTGTGTGATGACGTGAGCCTACGGCACAGCCAAGAGAGCACCTTGCTCTTGAACTTCAGAAAATTTCTTTATCTGTTTCCTAGCCTCAGAGATCTTCTTTTCGCAATAGAAAACTATCAAGTACTGAAGTAGAAGCAGGAAAAAGCTAGCTAGAAAGGAAGCTAGAAGCTACTCAATAAGTTTTTTCCTTTAAAAATTATTTGAGAATTTCATATATACATGCATATATATATATGTATATATATTGTTTTGATGAAGTAAGAACCCTACACATATATATTGTTTTGGATGAAGTAAGAACCCTACACATATATATTGTTTTGGATGAAGTAAGAACCCCATCTCTCATAAATATCTACATTCTTTATCTCTCTCTCATATCTATCTACCTATCATCTACCTATCTATCTATCATATATTATTCTAGTTATCCTACTGTTTCCGTCCCTATGGAAAAGTCTATTACAGCAATCAAGTTCCATAAACAACCAAAATTTCCCTTTCCTCTATAAAATAACAAATCAGTACTTTATAAAAATTAAAAAGCAAATATTTGGGACAGAACACTAAATATTCTAATATATGATATGTCAACCACGTGATACATACCCAAGGGCATGAAGTGTTTCCCATAGGCAAGGACTTGCCTTCTTGATGCACTTTAGAGCTTTAATCCTCCCTCAATGCACCAGAAGCTTTCATAGTTTACAAGGTGGTACAGGCCAGAGAGAAGGCAAAATCTTAAAGAACCGGACCTGCTGAGACTGTGCCAAAAAGCAGTAGAAATTCTCCTGATTCAGAAAGCTGTTGTTCAAAATGTCAAGCCAAAGAATGTTTCCAGATTCACCCCTATTTGTGTCCCTGACTGATTGTTATGTAGCAATTTCCTCCAAGATAAAACTCTCCATTGGAAAGGAAGCTCCTTAAGATACAGGATGCTTCAAGGAGGGAAAACACAACACATGCCACTGCCGGGAAGCTCTTTAAGCTCACAGATCAAACAAGTCAAAGGCTTTTCAGGAAGTTCCTGAAACTGATCAGTTTTACTAGGCTCCTCCCTCCCACATGTTTATAAGCAGGAAAGACAGCTGACAGACATGCTCAGACTAGCTAGTTATGCTCTCTCTCTCTCTCTCTCTCTCTCTCTCTCTCTCTCTAAGAGGCAGAGATCAGCAGAGCTATTTGGACGAGGCTCAGATCACTTAAGCTGCCTGAAGGAGACTCTCTCTGACATGTCCAGTCACCTGCAGGATGTGCAGTCAACTCCAGGTTTCCAGTTATCATGAGCCATCATGATGGGTCAGCTTTGTGCAGCCTTTTTTGAGTTTCTTCTGCTTCTATAAGTAACTCTTCACCAATATTCCTGCAAGTAACCCAATAAAAGTCATTGACTGACCAAGCTGGTCTTGGTGGTATCCTTTCTCTGGTCTGTTCCCCATCTGGTGTGGTGTAGTATGAGGCAAGCAAGCTGTGTTCCCGACGCCTGATTCCCGGCGCAGGGCCCCTTGTTCTGTCCCGCCTGGCTCTCAGTGCGTACCTGAAATAATTACACGGAAACTGTACTCATTTAAATACTGCCTGATCCATTAGTTCTAGCCTCTTATTGGCTAACTCTCACATATTAGTTTAGCCCATTTCTAATAATCTGTGTGTCACCATGAGTAGTGGCTTACCGGGAAAGATTCAGCATGTCTGACCTGGGAGCTTCATGGTCAGCGGCTCTCTCTGACTCTTCCTTCTCTATCCCAGAATTCTGTTCTGTCTACTCCACCCACCTAAGGGCTGCCCTATCAAAAGGCCAAGGCAGTCTCTTTATTCAACCAATGAAAGCAACACACAAATACAGAAAATCCTCCTACATCAGTGTGAGTAAATGTTTGCTCATGTCTTCCCAAGAATAGTGTCACATAACACTGATGCTGACTTAAAACACTCCAACTTGGTGGCAAACTGAGCCCACCTTAAGTTACCAGGAAGGGTTGACCCATCACACCTGTGAGTCAGACTATAGAAGTTCCTAACCCAGCGGGAAGCATGGCAGTCCACGAAACATATCATTTATGGAATAAATGCCACTGGCTTCCGTCTCAAGCATGCTTTTCAAATAGAATTCAAATCACTCAAGCAGGAACTGCACAAAGTGGCAGGAAAATGTGGCGTGTGCTCCAAGTAAGAAAGACTGGACAGTAGCAAATGCAGGTGGCCTAGACTGTGTGATGTCCAGAGCCTTCACACCATGACAGAGCCAAAGGGAGGTTAACAAGGGCATGCATGCGCTGCTGAGCTCCGTGGAGTAAATCTGCATCTTGCAGGTGCTTTGGTTGACAATCCTGAAGCTACTTTGTATGTACTGTGGTCGGACCATGAGAAAAGTACACCATTGGTCATGAATGTCTGGCTTATTACTCTCAGAGAAAAGAGTCCCAGATTCGGGAGGGGCTGAAGTCAAGAGGGTACTCTGGAGTGTCTGACTGAAATTGAAAATCTCAAAACAAAAATTCGTATGTTTAAAACATGTATTCAGTAGAAATTAAATAGAAAGGAATAAGAGCAGCATGAAAATTGTGTTTGAGGCTACTGCAGAAGAGACCCCTCGTGGATCTTTAGACTTCCAGTGGATCTCCTCAAGGAAATTATTAACTTCAAAGAAAAAAGTATAGCTTGAGAGTGGAGAACCCCATAAGTAAACACCATTTATAAGTAACCAACGTGAATATCACTAACAACAAGGGACAACCCGTTACAAGCCCGCTGTCACCACCCTTCACTAACAAGGGACACCCCGTTACAAGCCCGCTGTCACCATCCCTCTGTAGTGCCTGTTGCCAATGCATTATCCAAACCTCCTCATGGGACAACAACAGACAAAGCAAACTCAGACAAAACAATCTAAAAAACCCAGCACTTTTTAGAAGGCAGGGGAAACAGGAAGAGACCAAGACTCTGCTGTGACTTGAGAGATAGAGCGACAAAACAACTTAATACGAGATGGGAGCTTAGATTGGATCCTGGAACGAAGCAAACTAAAAACTGGAGAAATCTAGTGACAGGCAAAAAATGTTGGTTGCTTGATGACGTAACGTGGCTGCGTCCGAGGGTTACGCCAGACGTCAACAGAGGGGTTGGGGCCAGGCCTCAATGTTTCTCTCCAGAAGCCTCTTGAAACTTCCTTTGAAAATCTAAAACTACCTCAAAATATAATTTCAAAAGAATTCCAAGGGATCCAGAGGACAAAGTGGGCAAGATGTCCTGAGAGGGCTAAGTCCCATCCTGTGCTTCCACAAGGTGGCGGGAGAGACTTGTCCCCTGCCCTCCATGCTCACGGCAC
>PVIU01009430.1:0-76372 GCA_004026605.1 Ondatra zibethicus
TGAAGACGGACGCCACAGCAGAAGAGAGAGATGAAGTCTGCCCATTTGTGGCACAAAGTCAAGTAATGAAGTGTCCCCACAGGAGGAGCTTCCAGGGAGGGCAGCCGAGGCTAGGCTCCGTCCTGGAAGTGCAGCATGGGACAGAGAGGGAGCATGGGCAGGGGCTCCTGTGGGCCGCCTCAGCCTAGGGTGGAAGACTATGATCATGTGGTTTTTATTTTTCAGCTTGTTTATTTGGTGGATTACGTTGACAGATTTTCGTGTGTTGAACCATCCCTGCATCTGTGGGATGAAGCATGATCCCTTGGTCATGGTGGATGATAGTTCTGATGTGTTCTTGGATTCGATTTGCTAGTATTTTATTTACTATTTTTGCATCAATGTTCATGAGTGAGATTGGTCTGTAATTCTCTTTCTTAGTATTGTCTTTCTGTGGTTTGGGTATCAGGGTAATTGTAGCCTCATAAAAAGAGTTTGGCAATGTTCCCTCTTTTTCTATTGTGTGGAATAGTTTGAGGAGTATTGGTATTAGTTCCTCTTTGAAATTCTTGTAGAATTCTGAGCTGAAACCATCTGTTCCTGGGCTTTTTCTGGTTGGGAGACTTTTGATGACTGTTTCTATTTCTTAAGCAGTTATAGGTCTGTTTAATTTGTTTATCTGGTCTTGATTTAATTTTGGTAAGTGATATTTATCCAGGAAGTTATCCATTTCCTTTAAGTTTTCCAATTTTGTGGAGAACAGGTTTTCAAAATATGATCTGATGATCCTCTGTATTTCCTCCATGTCTGTTGTTATGTCCCCCTTTTCATTTCTGATTTTGTTAATTTGGATATTCTCTCTCTGCCTTTTGGTTAGTTTGGATAAAGGTTTGTCTATTTTGTTGATTTTCTCAAAGAACCAACTCTTTGTCTCATTGATTCTTTGTATTGTTTTCTTTGTTTCTATTTTGTTGATTTTAGCTCTCAGTTTGATTATTTCCTGTGGTTTAGTTCTCTTAGGTGAGTTTGCTTCTTTTTGTTCTAAAGTTTTCAAATGTTCTGTTAATTCACTAGAGTGAGATTTTTCCAGCTTCTTTATGTAGATATTTAGCGCTGTGAACTTGCCTCTTAACACTGCTTTCATTGTGTCCCATAAATTTGGGTATGTTGTGTGGTCATTTTCATTGAATTTTAGGAAGTCTTTAATTTCCCCCTTTATTTCTTCCTTGACCCATTGATGATTCAGGTGAGCATTGTTTCATTTCCATGTGTTTGTGGGTTTTCTGGAATTAGTATTGCTGTTGACTTCTAGTTTTAAAGAATGGTGACCTGATAAGGTACATTGGGTTATTCCAATTTTTTTTTGTATTTGTTGAGGCTTGTTTTGTTACCGAGTATGTGGTCAATTTTTGAGGTTCCATGAGGTGCTGAGAAGAAGGTATATTCTTTTCTGTTTGGATGGAATATTCTATAGATGTCTGTTAAGTCCATTTGAGTCATAACATCTGTTAGTTCTCTTATTTCTCTGTTCATTTTTTGTCTGATTGACCTGTCCAGTGGTGAGAAGGCAATGTTGAAGTCTCCCACTATTAGTGTGTGGGGTTTAATATATGATTTAAGCTTTTGAAGTGTTTCTTTGACATATGAGGGTACCCTTGTATTTGGGACATAGATATTCAGTATTGAAATTTCCTCTTGATGGATTTTTCCTGTGACCTATATGAAATGTCCTTCTTTGTCTCTTTTGACTGATTTTATCTTGAAGTCTATTTTGTTAGATATTAGGATAGCTACACCCGCTTGTTTCTTAGGTCCATTCGATTGGTATATTTTTCCCCAACCTTTTACTCTAAGACGATGTCTGTCTTTGAGGTTGAGATGGGTTTCTTGTATGCAGAAGAGGGATGGATTCTGTTTTCATATCCAATCTGTTAGCCTGTGCTTTTTTATGGGTGAGTTGAGTTCATTTACATTAAGGGATATTAATGACCAGTGGTTGCTATCTCCTGTTAATTTAGTTTTCATTGTTGGTGATGTTAATTTGTGCATTTTTTTCTTCTTCGGGATTTGCTGTAATGAGATCATCAATTGTCTGTGTTTTTGTTGATGTAGCCATCTTCCTTGGGTTGGAGTTTTCCTTCTAGTATTTTGTGTAGGGCTGGGTTTGTGGCTAGGTATTGGTGAAATCTAGATTTGTCATGGAATATCTCGTTTTCTCCTTCTATGGTGATCAACAGTTTTGCTGGGTATAGTAGTCTGAGCTGGCATCCATGGTCTCTTAATGTCTGCATAATGCTTGACCATGACCTTCTGGCTTTCATTGTCTCTACTGAGAACTCTGGTATAATTCTGATAGGTCTACCTTTATATGTTACTTGGCCTTTTTCCTTTGCAGCTCTTAATATTCTTTCTTTACTCTGTATGTTTAGTGTTTTGATTATTATGTGGTGAGTGGACTTTTTTTTTTGATCCAGTCTATTTGGTATTCTGTAAGCTTCTTGTATCTTCATAGGCATATTTTTCTTTAGGTAGGGAAAGTTTTCTTTTATGATTTTGTTAAATAAATTTTCTGTGCCTTTGAGTTGAACTTCTTCTCCTTCTTCTATTCTTATTATTCTAAGATTTGGCCTTTTTATGTTGTCCCATATTTCATGGATATTTTGGGTTAAGCTTTTGTTAGATTTAATGTTTTCTTTAACTGATGAGTCTGCTTCCTCTATTTTATCTTCAGCACTTGAGATTCTCTGTTCCATTTCTTATATTCTGTTGTTCATGCTTGCATTTGTGGTTCCTGCTCTTTTTTTTTTTTATCATGACTTCTGTTTCTATAATTGGCTTGTGTTTTCTTTATTTTTTCTATCTCAGTTTTCAAGTTCTGAATAGTTTCTTTTATGTTTGAGTTCTTTTTCTTGGTTTTCTTTAAGTGATTTGCTGATATCTTCCCATTTTTTGTTTGTTTTTCCTCCATTTCTTTAAGGTAATTTCTCATTTTATCTTTAAGTATTTCAAACATTTCTTGTGGTTATTTTTTAGATCATTTTCTTCTTTTTCATCCATGTTTGGTTGTTCAGGTCTTACTTTTGAAGGGTCTTTAGGTTTTACTGGTATTATGTTGTTCTTTGTGGTGTAGCTTGTGATCTTTCCTTTTCTACTCATCTTTTCCTCTAATAGGTGTGGTTGGAGCTGTCTGATATTCTGTTGAATAATCTTCTAGGTGCCAGTGAATCCAAAGCTAACATGGTTTTCCTCGTGGTACAGTCAGTGTCACATGTCTAGTTACCCTGTTGGTTATTCCAGTTCCTGGAGATAGCTCAGTGCTCCTGTGCTTTGGTCTGCTCCCTTGGAGTTTGCTATTTCAGGCCTACTTTGGCCTAGGCTGCTGGCTTTGATCTGTTTCTGTAAATCTTGGTCTGGATCTCCTCTTGCAGAAGTCCCTGGCGATGGCTGACTCTGGATCTGGTCGCTGGTTCAATCGTGATCCACCTGTGTCTGGGACTGGGTTTGCTCCTGGCTTCTGCTCCTGGTGGAGCTTGTTCTCTCTGTGTCTTAGGTAACTGAATCAGTTCCACTCTGGTTTCAGTGGAGGTCACAGACTTTGAGTCAGGTTGTTGGCTCAGTCCTGGTCTGCCAGTGTCCCAGGACTGGGTTGGCTCCCAGGGTTGGATTTGCTCCTGGCTTCTGCTCCCGGTGGAGCTTGTTTCCTCCAGCTCTCTCTGTCCTAAGAGTCTACTGGACCCCATTTTAAAATTGGATTATTTGATATTTTGGTATCAAGTTTCTTGAGTTCTTTCTATATTTTGGAGACCAGACCTCTGCCAGATGTGGGGTTGGTGAATATCTTTTCCCATTCTGTAGGCTGTCATTTTGTCTTGTTGACCGTGTCCTTTGCTTTACAGAACCTTTTTAGTTTCAGGAGGTCCCATTTATTAATTATTTCTCTCAGTGTCTGTGCTGCTGGGGTTCTATTTAGGAAGTGGTTCCCTGTGCTAATTTGTTCAAGTGTACTTCCCACTTTCTATGAGGTTCAGTGTGGCTGGCTTTATGTTGAGGTCTTTGATCCATCTGGATTTGAGTTTTGTGCATGGTGATAGATATGGGTAATTTTGCATTCTTCTACATGTTGATATCCAGTTATGCCAGCACCATTTGTTGAAGATGCTTTCTTTTTCTCCATTGTATATTTTTAGCTTTTTTTTTTTTTGGTCAAAAATCAGGTGTTCATAGGTGTGTGGATTAATATCAGAGTCTTCGATTTGATTCCATTGGTCTACCTGTTTGTTTTTATGCCAATATCAAGCTATTGTCATAACTGTAGCTTTATAATAGAGCTTGAAGTCAGGGATGCTGATGCCTCCTCAAGTTCCTTTGTTGTACAGAATTGTTTTGAATATTCTGGGTTGTTTTGCCTATTTTTTTCATATGAAGTTGAGTATTGTTCTTTTGAGGTTTGTGAAAAATTTTGCTAGAATTTTGCTGGGAATTGCATTGAATCTGTAGATTGCTTTGGGAAAGATTGACATTTTTACTATGTTAATCCTACCTATCCAAGAGCAATGGAGATCTTTCCATTTTCTGATATCTTCTTTAATTTTGTTATTCATAGACTTGAAGTTCTTGTTGTATAGGTCTTTCACTAGTTTGGTTAAAGTTACCCCAAGATACTTTATGTTATTTGTTGCTATTGTGAAGGGTGATGTTTCTCTGATTTCTTTCTCAGCCCGTTTATTGTCTGTATATAGGAAGGCTACTGATATTTTTTTTTGAGTTTATAGTGTATCCTGCCATATTACTGAAGGCGTTTATCAGTTGTAAGAGTTCCTGGTAGAATTTTTGGGATCACGTATGTAAACTATCATATCAACAACAAATAGTGAAAGTTTGACTTCTTTTCCAATTTGTATCCCCTTGATCTCTTTTTGTTGTCTTATTGCTCTAGCTAGAACTTTAAGTACTATATTGAATAGATACAGAGCGAGTGGGCAGCCTTGTTCCTGATTTTAGTGGAATCATTTTCTTTGAGTTTCTCTCCATTTAGTTTGATGTTGGCTGTTGGCTTGCTGTATATTGCCTTTATTATGTTTAGGTATGTCCCTTGCATCCTTTGTCATGAAGGGGTGTTGGATTTTGTCAAAGGCTTTTTCAGCATCGAATGAGATGATCATTAGTGGTTTTTCTTCCTTCCGTTTATAGTGTGGATTACATCTCCCTAGGTTTTAAATGGAAGTCTCTCTCCCTGTAAGGTCTGCCATGCTGTGTTTCCCTCCCTCCCTGGCAGTGCTCTCCTACTTCAAGGTCTGGTCGATTGGCCCCCATGGTGACGAGGCTCTCTCCTAATGAAGCTCATTCTGGAGAGCCGCCGCTCTCAGCTCCTCTCTCAATAAACCCACGTTTCTTTTGCTATCATAAGCTATATGACATCACTTATACCTTATGAGAGACTCAATATGATGTCACCTGTTCGTATGTCGTGAAGCATTTGTCTTGAAAAGCTTATCTCTACTATAATACTGTTATTATTGTCTTTGAGTTTCCTGACGGCCAGAGGGAAAAGAGAAACACAGGAAGTCTTCTTATTTATATGAGGGAGGGAGGGTCTCTTCACGAAGGGTGTGTTTTCTGCCTCTAAGCGGCGCAAAGATCTGTTCTTGCTGGGCTAGCCAGCTGTACCCTCAGCATTTCTTACGGGGTGAGGAAGTGTGCTGACCTCCAGCCAGAGGCTGGGACTGGTAGGGGCAGTTTTCCCACTCACCTGGGCATGACAACAGGAAAACCAACAAAACTGGAGATCGAAGTGTCATACATAGCCTCAGACAAGTTTCCAGAATACACAGAGCATTTCTGTGTGCCAGGCAGATGAGTCAGGCCAGGTACATGTCCCTTACCAGCACCTGACCCTTGACTCTCACTCATACCACGTTCTCTGTGGACACCTGTTTATTTTTTCTTTCTTTCTTCTTCCTTTCTTTCTCTCTTCCATTTTATTTTATTTTATTTTTTGAGACAGGTTTTCTCTGTGTAGCCCTGGATATCCTGGAACATGTTCTACAGATCAGGCTGGCCTCAAACTCACAGAGATCCATCTGCCTCTGTCTCCCAAATGCTGGGATTAAAGTTGTGTGCCACCATCACCCAACCAGAGGGTACCTTTTCAAATACAGCTTAGACCCAGGAGAAAATCTGATAAACTTCCAGTTGCCACCTCCTTGTGACCCACCATTAACTTACTCCTGCCCTATTTGTACGTGATTTATTGATGTCATGGAGAAGTGTCTTGTTATGGTGGCCAGTAGGCCTGGTGTTCAAGCAGGGACCCTGGAGGCTTGCCAGGGGCTGCCATCTGCTCAGAGACAAAAATTACAGGAGATTTTTCAGCTGGCAGGGCACATCAGGGTGGGTGTGTCTGGGTGGGCAGGGCATGAGGCTCTGCAGAGTCCTGAGTGGGAATGGATGCAATGTTCAGATTCCAGCTGAGAGGGCAGGACAGGCTTCTCTTTGTTCCTCCCCCACTGTTCTCCACTGTGCCTGAGCTCAAGGACTGCAAGAGGCCAAAAGAGCAGCTTAGAGAGAAAAGCGGAGGCTGTCAGCATCCCCAAAAGGTGACCACGGGAGTCGGACATGGTGGCACACGCCTTTAAGCCCAGCACTCAGGAGGCAGAGGCAGGTGGATTTCTGAGTTTGAGGCCAGCTTGGTCTACAGAACAAGTCCCAGAACAACAGACAGGGCTATACAGAGAAATCCTGTCTTGAAAAACAAAAACAGCCGGGCGGTTGTGGCGCACCCCTTTAATCCCAGCACTCGGGAGGCAGAGGCAGGTGGATCTCTGTAAGTTCAAGACCAGCCTGGTCTATAAGAGCTAGCTCCAGGACAGGCTCCAAAGCTACAGGGAAACCCTGTCTTGAAAAATATTCCATAGGTGGAAATGTTTGCTGTATAAGCATGAGTTGGCTTCCTAACACCCACATCCAATTCAGGTGTACCTATAATCCCTGCACTAGGGAAGCAGAAAAAGGAGGTTCCTGGGAGTTCATGGGGCAGACACCCCAGCTAAATCAGCAAGCTCCACATTCATTGACAGACTCTGTCTCAGAAAATAAGATGGAGAGTGATTGAGGAAGACATTCGCCATTGACCTCTGACCTCTACACACAGGCACACATCCGTTGAAGCACAACATGTCCATATGTACATACATGTGAACAGGGCCACACATGGTCACAGTATCAGGTAACAGTCTTTTCCATAGGACCCAGGTCAGCCAACCTTCTCCCCCTTTCCCTGTGAAGTGGGAACATAAGAACATGAAATATGGAGACCTGAGTGTCTCTCCAATACCTCATTGTATGACTGTAGCAAGTCCATTTCCCTTTGGTTCTGTGGCTTTGAACAGCTTTCCACAGCTTCATGGAAGGCCAAAGAAATTATAGGAGGGAATAGACAGGAAAATACAAATTCCAAGGCCACAATTCTCTCTCTCTCTCTCTCTCTCTCTCTCTCTCTCTCTCTCTCTCTCTCTCTCTCTCTCTCTGTGTGTGTGTGTGTGTGTGTGTGTGTGGCTGAATTCAGGGCTTTATACATGCTCGGTACACAATCTACAACCAAGCTAACCCTAGCTCCAGAGGCCTCAATTTTCACAGCTCACGTGGAGTGAGTGCAGCTTGCACTAACACTGCCATGAGACTCTTTGAGGTTCCCTGAGGTTCTTCTTACAGTAACCTGAAAACGGGTCTACACCACTGCTTACCAAATAGGTCTCAGGCTGCGGTAGGATTTTACTTCCCTATGTTCGTGTAATGGGTGGGTCATCCAGCTAGTTCTAGCCAGGGTTGTAATTAGGCCAAAGCCTTTAGCAGCTGGCAAGGGGGTCACTAATCTTCAGTTTGTGGCAATCACTGGCAATGCTCTGGAAGGCTCTATCAGGTCCCAGGGTGAAGATGACTTATTTGGTCCACAGCGTTGTGGACAGGAGGCATAAGGGAGAAGCCAGCTTTTGGTGTTATAAGCCCTGAGGACTTTGGAATGGTGTGTTACCTACACTGTCTAACCCAGCCCCTCTTACAGCACAAAGTGGAACTTAGACGAAGTTCAAAATCACATGGATGCAGAATCACACGTTTGAGAGATCTCATAGCATGTGCCTCTTGTCAGGGAGACCACTATAACGATTGGAGTGGAGGTCTCTGTCCTTGTCTATGTCTGTCTTTGATGGGAAGACGCAGGATGTAAAGGAGGGCATTGCCACTTTTGGCCACTAGAGGGCAGCTAGACCCAAGTTTGTAATTGTTGGACAAGTCAGGTGAACTTGAGCCCCAGACTCTAAAAACTGTGGGTGGCCGCCAGTAACTGAATGTGGGGGCAGTGAAAACTGGGCGACAGTAAAAGGTGTCTGAGTGCATAACAACCAAAAATTAATTCAAGCTCAAACTCGACATGAATCTGTGGTGTTTCTGCCAACTCCTGTGTGATGGCTGCGTTTCCTTGGTAGTGAACATTCAAAGTATACGCTTTGGCCTGCACATACCAGCACTCCATATACCACCAATGGCTGCCACCTAAAACATCACAGAGACTATGGAATATTATATATTGTGTGTTTTTACTGCTATTATAGAAACATAATGGATTAATGACAGAAAGTGAAGTCGGTATTTTCCCCCTGTCAGCCTTCATCATCTAAGTACAAAATGAGTTCAGTCCATACCGGTGCACAAACATGGTATACCTGAGACCCCGTTTGAGACAAAAACGCTCCTGCTTTCTGTTGTGTCTGGAGTTTCTTAAGAGTCATTAAGGCAAATTTGACTTGGGAGTAGGGAAGAATTTCTAACAATTTCTGAACACATTCCTGCCGTTATTATACTTTTGATTTATGCAAAGTGGCATCCTCAGTATTGTCAATTATAAAATCAAAATATCTGCCAGGCAGTGGTGGCGCATCCCTTTAATCCCAGCACTTGGGAGGCAGAGGCAGGCGGATCTCTGTGAGTTTGAGGCCAGCCTGGTCTGCAAGAGCTAGTTCCAGGACAGGCTCCAAAGCTACAGAGAAACCGTGTCTCAAAAACAAAAAAAATCAAAATATCTTCCAGGTGTGGCGGCACACTCCTTTAATCCCAGAACTTGGGAGGCAGAGGTAGGCAGATTTCTGTGACTTTGAGGCTAGTCTGGTCTACAGAGTGAGTTCCAGGGTAGCCAGGGTTACACAGAGAGAACACTATCTTGGACAAAACAAAAACCAAACCAAAACAACAACAACAAAACAAAATAGCCATCAATTCTAAAAAACCCTGAAGATGCTTTACATCCTATGGTACTGGGCAAACAGCTAAGATTTAGTTCTTTTGAAGAAATAAACAAGCATATCCATCTCATTAATATGCAAATTTACTTTTTGTCTTTAACAAATGGTAAAACTTTATGTGTACCAAAGAATTGTTTTAAAATAAATTTTTTTTCAAATTAATGTTATTTGTTTTTTTGTGTAGGGATTGAACTCAGGGCCTTAAAGCATGCTAGCCAAGGGCTCTGTCACTACACTCTATCTCAGGAAAACATTAATTTCTTTGAATTATTATTAGTAAGTACTGGGTTTATATACTTACATTATATACCTGTACACATGAGGTTGACTATAAGTTTCTTGCCTACAGGGGTGGCAGGTGGAAAAATTATAAACAGTCTGCTTGAAGCCAGCCAACAGTGGAGGGAGAGGAGAGAGGCATCCCAGCAGGTAGAAAACAGAGATTTAGGTACTGCTCTGAATAGAGGGAGAAGGGGGGGGAGTCTAGATCTCCAGGCGGGGGGAAAAAACACATGAGAAATCTCTAACTAGAAAGACAGCCGAGGCCTAGGAGTCCCCCCATCTCAAGACAGGGTTTCTCTGTGAGGCCCTGGCTGTTCTGGGACTCACTCCATAGACCAGGCTGACCTCGAACTCAGAAATCCACCTGTCTCTCCCTCTGGAGTGCTGGGATTAAAGGCGTGAGCCAGCACTGCCCAGCCTATCAGCCAGGAGTCTTAGGGTGAGTGTTCAGGCAAGGAGAACCCAGCACCCTTGACTTCAGGGCTGTTTGATCACCAGAAGGTGATGCCATGGATCAGGGTGGGCCCTACAGAGTTTGCTCCCCTCCCCCCGGCTGTCCAGCAGATTTTGTGTCCTTCCCCAGCCACGTCTTTCTTTCCACGGGGCCTCAAAACACATGTGTGTGGGAGAACTCAGACAGTGCCCATCCCCCTCCACTGTGATTCCTTGCAGGTTGCCCTGGTAACCGGAGCATAACCAGCTTTGGAAACCTAAAACTTGAAAGAAGAGCGAACAGGATAAGAGGGGAGGACCCTAGGCCCACATAGCCGCCATTCAGTCGTGGTACAAAAACACTGGTGACTCTTGCCAGGCCCTTGGGCCCAGAGAAGACTAAGGGCCAGGTCTTTCAGAACTGGGCTGTCCAATCTAGTAGACACACATTCGGATGACATCAAATCAAATATTCAGGTCCTTGGTCATCAGAGAATATTGGTGAGTGCTCAGGAGCCACCCGTGGCTAGTGGCTATTTTATTGGGCAGTTGAGATATAGAACATTTCCATTATCACAGAAAGTTCTATTGACCAGGCCAGAAGCTCACTTGCCAAGGAGAGTAGCACATAGGAAAGCAGGCCAGACCCCACAGCATTGTGGGGTCCAGCGTCCTCACTGGCAAAAAGAAAGCGGCAAGGTGATGATTAGAGGCGGTGCCAGGGGAGTTTTGCTTAGCTCCTGGTTCAGAGGGAGTGTCTGGGGATGTCCCAGTCCTGTGCACTGTGGCTGACAGTGTGAGGATCTATTTACACCTCTGGCGTCCTAAGCAGACTCTGAGCTCCCCCCACCTGACTCAGTGCCTGGCACAGAGTAAGTACCTGGCCTTTGGTGGCTCTTCCCTCCACCGTCCTTATGACACCAGACACCACCGTGTGACAGAGGCAGCCCAGTGCTGGGGGACACAGGAAAGGGTATCAATCCCAGTCCAGTGGCCAGGGGCTGCTGAGAATCTGCTTTATCAGAGCCAGCTTGGGTGGGTTTGTGGATTTTTCTGAGGTCAGGTCTGGGGCCAGTTACCTTCATACCCTGAATTTTAGTCTAGGACGTGTCTGAAGCAAACTGGATCTCAGAGAATGGTTGTGAAGGGTACAGATGCACATTCAAAAATTCCGGCTTGAGGCAAGATCTCAGGCGCATGGTCATAGATGGCCCCAGGGTCACTGAACTCATAGGGGGTTGCAGAGGGAACGCAGGAGGGAAGTTGACATGGGACAAGAAGAGTAACATCATTGTTGGAATAACCCTGTTCTCTCTTACTGGTGAGAGACCCTCTCAAGGGGCCAGTATTGGAGACAAGAACACATGGGTAGGTGGAACGCCAGGGCATCCCCTCCCTAGTGGCCCTGTGTTCAGGGCAGCTCAGCTGGCTGACTCCCATAGCTCTGTGGGATTCCAGAGACTCAGAGCAACCATTCACTGCCACCCACACTCCAGCCAGATCTTCCCTGCCCAGCGCCCAGCCCAGCTGCTAAGGTTGTAGCTAGAGGGACAAGGCAGGAGAGAGCTGGGTCCCTAAGTTTGTGGACTGTGACTGGGAGGTTGAGTGAAAGTCCCCTAAGAGGACCCAGGAAAAGAGGTCTCTGAGCTAGGCCACATGGCTGACCTCTGGGTGCAGAGGAGGGGGCGGGGTCTACAATTGGTCCAGCTTCCCTGACTGAAAACTACTGGCCCCTTTTCTGTCTTCTGATCAAGGTAGGTGTGTGTGTGTGCGTGAGCGCGCGCGTGTGTGTGTGTGTGTGTGTGTGCACCTGTACATTGGGAAGGATAGGACCAAGGTGTTCGTTGCACATGGGGCTCAGTGAGGAGATAGGGATCTGGTGACATAAGAACAAAGTGATCTTAGGACTTGTGGCCAAGGGCAGTGTGACCATGGTGTGCCCAGAGGCCTGTAGCGTGAGCAATGGGCAAGAGGTCAGAGCTGCAGGGCTGTGCCAAATTGAGAAGGGGCAACGAATGGACAGTCTTGATACAAATACATGGCTGGTGATGAGGGCTGAGGACATCACTTAAGGCACAATGAGGATGCCCGGGCTCCCTGCATTTCTTGTCTCCTGTTCCAAACTTCAGAGAGATGGCTACGACATCACTCTCCTCTGCCAGTCCCTTACACTCAAATAATTCTTCCCACCAGCTTTGGCCTGGTTCCCCAAGCAGGCTTCTGCTGTTGAAAATAACAGAAATAACTTTGTCCCAGAAGCTGAGTTCTGGGCAGCTCAGAGAGATCACCAGTTAGCCACCCGGGGAACCCTGGAGATCACCTCAGGGAGTGTGGTTCATCTAATCAGACTACCTAGCAGCGTGGGAGTATTGACCTGGGTATTCCCTTCTCTCTCAACTCCCTGCCACCAGGCAGCCTTCTCCCACCCAGTCCCTGACCCACCTCACAGTCCACAGAGCCCTTCTTCTTCAGTCACGCCCCGCAGATTGCCTGCTCTCAATCCCATTTCCAGCAATCTCCCTTTCAACCTGCCTTCAAATGGCTGTTCCTAACAGCAGACAGGATCAGGTTGACTTGCAGGACCCGAACAGCTTTGCAGCCTGGCCTCCCCCCCCCAGTTTACCTTCAGCCTTATCTCCACCCTGCCAGGCACAGCGGGAGCCCCATGCTGGGTTTTCAGAAGACTTTATTTTCTCACGTTTGGGCTTAGGAGCTGCCCAATGCTAGGCACAGCTAACATCCAAACTGACTCAGGCTTTTCCCAGATGTCTCTCCTAACACTAGTCCAGCTCAGGGGTTCTTTCCTAGTTTGCTGCAGAATCCTCTTCCAGGGTCCCTGACTATCTATGCAACCTCTACAGAGCTGTCCAGAGAGAACAGCTACACTCAGACCCAAGAAAAGAGAAAGCTGAACCCCATCCTGGGTTCTCTCATGTCAGGGGCAAGTTGCTCATCAGCCGAGCCTACAGTGGGCTGCTGAAGGGGCAGGTGTGTGAGGTGCATGTCAGTCTGTAGCAAGTGGAAGCTGTTGGGCTATATAGGAGAACACACACTCTACTAAGGACTCAACAAGCCTCCAAATAAGTTCCCTTCAGGTTGCTAGCGCCATCTGCTGGTTGGGAGGAGGAGAGTTGAGCCCTCATCCTTGTCTGCCCTCCTCTCTTGTGATTGCCTCAGGGAAAGCCCCACATCCCGGATGGACCACGACTTTGCACCTCCTCCTCCAGAGATGCAGCCGCACAGAGCTCCAGGCCCCAGATCTTCTTTTTCCCGCAGCCACATGCTGGGGCGCCACACCCACCAAAAGCTCACCGGAGATGTGTCCCCCCTCATCCCTGTCATCAAGAAGACTGTCCACTTGAACGCCTTCCCCCAAGGCAATGTCCTACAGACTTCCAGCCAGCCAAGCCTTAGATCCAGGGCCTGGAGTATGTCCCAACAGGCCAGCCTAGGGCCCCTGGGCTCTCTGCCTCCCAATAGCTTTATGCCCAGGAAACTCAGCTCTATTTCCTTAACGATTCGCCAGAACGTCCAAGCGCGGCCCCTGGATGCCCCACTTTCTCACTGGGAAGAGTTGCCCAATCTGAGCAAGGAGGTACTCACCCATGGAGAAGGGAGGCCGCCCACTTCAAGATCACCATCCATGGCCCCAGTGCCAAAGGTCAGGACCTCCTCTGAAGGCCATGGGAACCTAGATCTTACTAAAGCCAACAGGACACCCTCAGGGGATAAGCCCCTGGTGTCTTCATATCTGGCTTTGCCATTCCACTCTCAGTACACTCAGAGTTCAGGCCCTGTGACTCAAGTCCAAACCAGAACCTCTCCAGGAAGAGGTAAGTCCAAGTCCAGGGGTATTCCCAGATCCCGAGCATACCTCCAAAGGGCTACTCCCCCTCCTCCTACAAATTTGTCTGCTATGGGCACAAAACTAGATATAGCCAGAAATTTAGGCACAATGGCCATCAACAGACCTGAGCTGGCTATCAATATGTCCACACCAAACCCATCCAGAATGGTCAGAGACACTGAACTTCCTATTCTGGGTGCCAAGATGGGCGTGGCCATTGACTTACCTATAGCGTCCAAGGCAGGAAAAGCCACAGATTTGGTGATAGCAGGCCCACCCAAACTAGGCACAGACATGAATTTAGCTGGAGCAGGGACAACCAAGCCAGGCCAGGTTCTAAATTTGGTAACTGCAGACTCAGACAAGCTAGAAAATGTCATGGTTATGACCACGGAGAACTCAGCCATGGCTTTGGAAATACCGGATCAAATTGATCTGGGCATAACCAGGTTGGACACAGCCATGGCTTTGGCTGGAGTCAATATAGCCAAGCTGGACACAACTATAGATTCTTCTGTGTTGGACACAAGCAGACTGGAAACAGCCATGGATTCAGTTGTGATGGTCTGCCCAGTCACTGGTGAGACCAAGCTAGACATTGTCAATCACCTGACCATCGCGGACGCTGCAACTTTTTCTCTAATGCCAAGCAGAAGCACAGACCCAGACCAGGACTATGCCACTGTGGATGCTGCCACAGACAGTGCCACCGAACCTACCTCGCTGGACCTGGCCAGAGAACCCAAAGGTAAGTGCAAGAACTTGGTTGGAAGGTAGTGTCGCTGGGGGAGCAAGGATGCAACAGTCTCTATAGGTTGGGAAAGAGAATGGGGACTCTAGGGTCAGAATCGAACGGGTGGCAGAAATGGGGACAATGGTCGAGGGGCTGAAGAGAAGCAGTATGTCCCCCGAACCAAGCTACTGGAAGTCAGGCCAAGGGAGGCCACCAGGAGGAAGGTTTACAGCTTAAGCTGTGGAGAAGCAGACTGAGTCCTCTCTTGGCTATGACCTATGCTTGTTTCTTAGTTCTCTGAAAAGTCAGGATAATTAGGTGAGTCCAGCTTAAAGGAAAGCCTGAGTTTGAGGCCATTGTGGTCTACAGAGCAAGTTTCAGGACAGCCAGGGCGAAACAGAGAAATCCGCCCCCCCCCGAAAAAAAACCACAACCAAAACCAAACAACAAAAAGTCTAAGGCACAAAAACACAGGCAAACTCTTCGGTCAGCTGTGACTTATCTACCAGTAGCCTGACATCTCAGCGCTTCTGTGGGTGGGAGATAATGACCTACCTCAGGTCTCGGGGAGACCTAAATCACAAATAACTTTGTAGGAGATCTGCTGTTTAAAAGGTACATCAGCCAGGTGGTGGTGGCACACACCTTTAATCCCAGCACTTGGGCGGCAGAGGCAGGTGGATCTCTGTGAGTTTGAGGCCAGCCTGGTATACAAAGTGAGTGCCAGGACAGGGTCCAAAGCTACACAGAGAAACCCTATCTCGAAAAACCAAAAAAAGGTACAGCTAGGTAAAGGCAGGAGGATAAGAAGTTCAAGGATAGTCTTACCTGGAAATCTTTCTTGGCCATAGTTCTTTAAATTTGAAGGAGAGAGGGAGAGAGAGAGAGAGAATCCTACACAGATCTATAAACAGGTCAGTACAAAGGCTAGAAATCCTATGACTGTCTCGGAGAGGTTTGTGGCATACCCGAAGTCACACCAGAGTTAAATGGTGGCAGTAAGTACATCAATTGGAAACCAGGCCTGGCCAAATTTCCAAAGCTCAGGTTCTGGGACAGGAAGAAGGCTTGGAGAGTACCCAGTACAGCGCTTGAACAGGGAGCTGGGCTTGTCAAAGTCTTTCTCATCCCTCTCAGCACGCAGCCTAGTCCTCACTCTTGCTGTGTGAGCCCGGCTCTCCGTCTTTAGCTCCGCTCTGAAATGCAGAAGGCTACATCTGCTGGGCTCCTCCACCTGGGTATCTCCAGGCCATGTCTAGAGGCAGGGAGCCCTTTTCTTCTACAACGGCGGTTCTCGACCCCCACAGGGGTCACAGATCACATATCCTTCATATCAGATATTTACCTTATGATTCATAACAGTGGTAAAATTACAGTTATGAAGTAGCAATGAAACAATTTTATGATTGAGGGTCACATGACACGAGGAACTGTACTAAGGGGTTGCAGCCCTAGGAAGGTTGAGAACCACTGCTCTATAAACAGTTGCTGCCCTCCCCCCTCCATCTCTCAGCTGCTGGCACCACCCATCTTTGATACAGTGATTAGATCCCTAGGTAATCTGCCATCCTCATTTTCTTTCTTTTCCATACGATTCTGTTCATTCTCAATCTGATTTATGCATCTTTTCTGTACTTGACCATATAGCTGTCACTTCTTCCTTCCTTCCTTCCTTCCTTCCTTCCTTCCTTCCTTCCTTCCTTCCTTCCTTTCCAATATATCTATGTATCCCTGGCTGTCCTGGAACTATGTAGACCAGGCTGACCTCAAACACAGAGACACCCGCCTCCGCCTCCCAAGTGTGCCACCGTACCCCACAGCTGTCATCATTTTGTATCCTTCTTCTGTCCTCCACAAAGCTGCCACAGGGACTTAGCTATTTGGTGGCATAATTTTAAAGTCTCATTATTACCACTCCTCGAGTCCACTGCTCAGCCTATCTCTCCATCCTCTTTAGCTGGGACAGGTCCTTGTCTGTGGCCTTTCCTGCCTTAGCCCAAGTCAGCATTCTGAGTTATTACCTGCACACTGCTGTGCCGCCTCTGGGATTGGCTGGCCCCCTTGCCCTTCTCTGGAGAATGCCCTTTCATTTTTTTTTTCTTCTCTTCACCATTTGCCTATCCATGTTGGCCCTCACCTGCTCCAAATCTTCCGTTATCTCCATGGCGCCTGTTTGCTTGCACTACACAGCACCTGTGTGAACCAGCTGTCTGATTTCTGTCAGACTCAAAACCTTAAAGGTGAAGAAGGTTTGGTCATCCTTAGCTCTGTGCTGCCAGGGTTGACCAACAAGCCATCATCAACGCATCAAAGATTTTTTTTCCGGTGGGTAAAGGATGGTCAGGGAAGTTCAAGGTTATAGGGTTCAGCATCCAGGCTGGAAGCTGGGCCTGGAACCCAGTTCTCTGATTCGGAGCTCTGTCAGCAACCGCGCCTGGGCAGAACAGCGGTGAGCCAGCGCAATATCCCAATCACCGCGTGATTCACGCACGCGCACGGTCACCGGCAGCTGCCACCGATCTCCTGCGCCCCGGACCCGGTAAGGGGCCGGGGACAGGATCTAGGGAGGGATACAGGGACTGTGTGTGATGCAGGCACCTTCCCGGGCTGGGCAACCCGAGCTCCGGTACCTGCTCCTGCGTGCTGGCTGGGGAGCCGCGGGAAGGGGAGGGGCCCTCGGCGGGGCCGGCAAGCGCGCGGGTCACGTGGTGCCGGTGGCAGCGGCAGCATCGGTGCGCGCGGGCAGGGGCGGCTCGGCGCCGAGCAAGCGGAGGCGAGGTCCTGGGTGGGCGCGGGGCGCAGGGGCGGCGCGGCCGGGTGGCTGGTCGGGCGGGTAGGCGGACGGCGCCGAGGGGCGAGGCCCGGCTGCAGGGGCTGCTTGGCCCAGAGGGAGCCCGCGCCCGGCTCAACCTTGCAGCCCCGCGCCCTGAGCATCTCCCGGAGGACCCGAGACAAAGGAGGATTCATGTCCAAAGGTAGGGCTGTCGTTTGGGCGCCTGGCACCGGCCGCGAGGAGGCTACGGCCCCAAGCGCTACCAAAGGGAGGGTTGCTGTGCTGAGGACCCCACGTGCATATGCATGGACATACGCATACCAGGTGGCACCCATTTGGAGGCATAGTCTCCGGAAAAGGCACACACAGAAGCTTGGGGAGGTATGGAGACCCAGATGCTTAGGGAAAGCCCCTGCTGGAGCTCCCCAGGACACTCACACACATGCATAGCATGTACTCCAACCATGGGTACCAGACCACCTACAACCAGTAATAGACCCGTGCACTGACACAACCGTGAGTCCCCTTCCCCCACATAGAGACCAAGTGCTGAGACAGGCACCAGCTGGTGGTCGCCAAGGGAACTCATTGGCTTCCTGACCTGAACGGGGGGGGGCGGCTGTCCCTTTTTTTAATGGGGAACGACTTGTTTCTTCTCTCTCTCTCTCTCTCTCTCTCTCTCTCTCTCTCTCTCTCTCTCTCTCTTTCTCTCTCTCTGTCTCTTTGAGCTGCCCAGGGCTGGAACTGGGATGGCCTGGAATTGGCTCTGTGGTGGGGGTGGGGTTATAAAAGCTGCTGGTTACCAAGGAGCTGGAGAAGACCCCCCCTCAGCTTGGGAGGGAAGAGATAGTCTAGCATTAAGCTAAGGAGGTAGGCATTCTAGAAAGGTTCCCTTCTCCTATTGCCACCTTTCCGAGAGAGGGGTGGGGTCTCTGGACCAGACAAAGACAAAGCCATTAATTTTCCTGTAGGAGAAAGCCCTACATCCTTGCTTGCCTTAGGGATGGAGTGTGCTGTCCTGTGGGGCCAGAGCTGAGTCAGGTGGACTGTCTCTCTTCTTAGAGCACTAATGTGGCAGGTGGTACCTAGCAGGGGGTGCTGCAGACAGATGCCCCTCTCTAGGAGAGCTGGGAGCTTAGGAGGGGCCCTCCAGGGCCATCTAGCTGCATTCTGCTATGAGCACTGTTATTCATATTCCCTCTTTCCCTACTCTTGGGAAGCCCCCCTCCAATCTCAGATGCAGAGGATGGAGGAAGTCTCTATAGGCGTACCTACCTTGACCATGGCTCAGGCACCAGCTATTTGTTGGTGGGGGGTGGGGTTCTGGTGCTCTGGATGGGAAGCAGCATCCAAGGAAGGAGAAAGGTGTCTGCAGGGACTCCTACCTTGTGGGGCTTTCACTCATTCACCATCCGTTCATTCATTGTTGAGTGTCTATGATATGCTAGGGTGCACTGGGCACAGGGAACAATAAGGCATGGGTCCTACCTCAAAGAGGGCTGGAAACCAGTGTGCATTTGGTAACAGGTCATTTAAATTCATGATTTTGTATGGCTTTCACAGTAACCCAGGAAGGCAGGTACATTCCTCTCTCTCTTGAGAAGAAAACCTAGACTTCATGCCTCTATCAGCTGTCCATCCAAAGACAGCCTGGTGGGGCCTGGGGAGTGGGAGGAGCACAGAATGGAGCCACAGAGACCAACTCCAGAGCAGCATTTGCTTTGTACCCTGGAAGTCCTGGTGTACTTGTTAGGTGCCTTCACAGATGATGCATCCCACCCCGGGGGCAATGACCTTGTCTTGGATACAAATGTATCCTTGGAATTTAATGTAGCACTTGGTTTAGTCCACCTTTCATTTGACAGTATATGGAATGACCTGGAATGAACTGATATTCTAAGTACTCTAGAACCTACAGGGGACTGAGGCAGCACACCAAGAGGGGCATTCATATCAGATGGGAAGACTTTCAGTAAGGGGAAGTTACTAGACTGGGGTTCCAGCAAAGCTTGTGATACAGTGACCAGCATCACATCTGTGGTACTTATGGTACTTGATCAGTGGTGGCTGTTAGCCTGTGACTGGCATGTAATTAGAATATGGTTGGGAGGAGGCTGACTTGCTGGTAGGTGCTCTGTACCTTGCTCACCATGGATGCTAACACTGTTCCTTGGAAGATTGAAAGTGAGATCCACTTATGTCCCAGACTTACATCAGGCCAGCCATAGAGACTAGGAGTTGTTCGGGCATCTGGTCAGCCCCCTCCTTCAATCAGGGTCTGAGATACAGAGCTGAGTAGGCTGTGGTGAGGACACACGCTTTGTACATATTTACAACCTTCACATATACAAGTACCTTTGCCTGCCTCCCAGGTGGCTTATGTCACAACACAGGCTGGAGGCACCAAATGTGCCTAGCAGGT
Organism: Ondatra zibethicus; assembly: GCA_004026605.1. Lineage (NCBI taxonomy): Eukaryota > Metazoa > Chordata > Mammalia > Rodentia > Cricetidae > Ondatra > Ondatra zibethicus. Next base: position 19,765 of record PVIU01009430.1, read on the forward strand.
ATGTAGGAAACCAAAAGGGCCAGGCAGGCTGTGGGAACAGCAGGAAGGAGAAACGTGGCACTGGCTCCCAGGGCAGATGTGCTAAAGGGGGACACAAGCAGGGTGTGGAGTGGAGGAACGGATCCAGGCTGTGCAGAGTCAGCTGTCATAGGGCCAAGCCAATCCTGCTGCCCTCTGGAGCCACCTGGCTGGCAACAGCTTCCTGGGAAGCAAGAGGGAGCAGAGCCAGGCTCTGAGGAGGTGTTGAGGCTTTGTCAGGTTTAGCTGTGCCTGAGGGGGGGACACGGGAAAGAAGGTTCCCATCTTGCCAGTATCAGGTGGAAGGACCAGGTGGCGGGGGGTACAAGAGCAGGTTCCTGGCTGGGCTTGGGAATGGGGAGGGAGACCGTGTTCCCACTTCCTCCTACCCATCTGCTGCTCCATCAACCCTCCTCCCAAGGCTGAGAGGCAGGGTGGTAGTCATGAACTGTGGGGTTCTAAAATGGCACAGCTTCTCGAGAGCATGGCGGCAAAGATATGCTTGTGAAATCAGCAACTGGGGCACCTCCACTTCATAAATGCTTTCGTGTGCTCAGTTTCAATCCCACTCCAGAAAGCTGAACTTGAAAAGGGCAGGGGTAGCTGGGCAGTGGTGGCACACACCTTTAATCCCAGCATTAGGGAGGTAGAGGCTGGCAGATCTCTGAGTTTGGGGCCAGCCTGGTCTAGAGCTGGGGCTATGCAGTGAAACCCATCTCAGGACAAAACAAAACAAAAAGGCAAGGGCGAGAGGGCATGGGTCTGTGAGGCTGGACTCTGGGCTTATAAGCATCATGTCTCATGTGATGCTCACCGCAGCCTTAGTCATGACCCTACTATTCTGCAGAGGAAGAAGCAGGCTCATAGAAGGGAAGTGGCCCACACAAGTCTTCAAGCTGACAAATTGCAGAGTCAAGATCTTTTCCACTTTACCCCACACCCATTTTCCAGAGAGGGAAATGGAGTTGATCTCTTCTAGGACTTACCCTGCTGGACAGTGACCCACCACATCTCACCTGTGTGTGAGCATGCCAAGGGGACCTTTGCCCTTCTCTGGGGAGAGCTATTTCCTCAGCCTCCCCTTCTGCTGCTTACTAGTATGAAAGTATCATCTTAGGCAAGTACAGTCCTTGTTTGGGTCTCACTCCTTCTTTGCTGGCTCCGCAGGCTCAAAACTTTGCATGGGAGGTGTTGGGAGACCCTCTGCTGCACAGACTCATGGCCCAGAGGGGAGACTGAAGCTGAGGGTGGAGTAACGCTTATTCTGCAAAGAAAGGTAGCTCTGATTGCTTCTAAAAGACCAAAAAAAGCGAGACCACTGACAGTTGACATATAGTAGACCTGGGATCCTAAATGTTCTTTGTTCCTTGCTTGGCAAGGCAAGATACAGGTCTGAATAACTGAGACATTTCATAGATCAGAGCTCTTTTTGGGATGGAGTTGCCCCCTAGGAAACATTTGGTACTCTCTTGAGATGCTTTTGGTGGTCACATCTGAGAGACTCCTTCTGGAAAGTAGCAGAGACTATGGATGCTATTAACCATCCTGCAGATACAAGAAAGCCCTGCTACAATAACTACCCAGGTATCAGTAGAGCTAAGGTGAAGGAGCCCTTGGATTGCATACACAAAGATGCTGTATTTTGAGGCAGTGATGTGTTTGAATGTGTCCAGCAACTGGAGAACCTGATTGGGCTAGAAAGATAGCTCAATGGTTACTGCTTACTGCTCTTGTAGAGACCTGGGTTTGATTCCCAGCACCTGTGTGGCAGCTCACAACAGTTTGTAAACCCAGTTCCAGGATGGCCCAGTGTCCTCTTCTGGCCTCTGTGGGCACTGAATACACGTGATGCACATACTTACATTCAGGCAAGCACTTATATACATAAGATGAAAATGTATAAATCTTTACATAATAAACAAACTGGAGAACCTGGTGCTGGTACAGATTTTGCAACTGACCTAAATGGTGTTCTTGGGCAAGTCCCTGTCCCCTGCCATCCCTGCCCCATGGAACTCAGTGTTTTCTTCATCTACACAGTATGGGGCCCAGACTGGATGAAATTATGGTCTCTTCCAGTCCCAACTCTGTGACCCCATATCAAGATAATCTTGTGCCTTCCACGAAACCCTTTTTCTCCTGCCACTCACCCTGCCTATTCCTCCCACCTCGGCTTTTCAGGGCTCCCAGAGGCCAGGACGGACACAGCTATGTCAGAGCTGGTACCTGAGCCCAGGCCTAAGCCGGCGGTACCCATGAAGCCGGTCAGCATCAACTCCAACCTACTAGGCTACATCGGCATCGACACCATCATTGAACAGATGCGCAAGAAAACCATGAAGACTGGTTTTGACTTCAACATCATGGTCGTTGGTATGGAAAGCCATGGGGTCACTGAAGGCCTAGTGGTGGGCAGCGCCAAGGATCCCATTTCTTTCCCCAGAATGGCCTGGCTTCTCTAGGGTGAGCTCTTTCTAGGAGGGAGGATTTCATCATGCTGATCACAAAGGTCTGGTCTCTTCCTCCTAACCGGCTGATTCGAGGATGGGAGATTGGGGTGGATGGCCAGCCCAGCTTCACCACTAGCTGAACAGAGACGGGCAGCCTCTTCATCACTCTGAGCTGACTTTGAGGTTTGTGGAATGGGCATTGTCAGCCCTTTCCCATCTCCGAGAGCTGTGAGAGGATTGGGTGAAAGATGGTCTCATTGTTCACACCTTAAAGATTCAAAGTTTTCCAGGTTCTTAGTCATTGAGTAGTGTCAGTGAGTCACAGGATGTAGCGGGAAGGGACATTTACTTCATCCGAGTCGTGCACTGGGTATAGAAATGAAGTGAGGCAGCCTCCTCCCTCCCTCTTCTCCCATACAGTCAACAAGCCCTGTCCCTTTAACTATGTAAAGATCTCCGGGGCCTGTCAGCTTCTGCCCATCCCCCACTGCTATCCTAGGCCAGCTCACCTGGGCAGCTGCAGCTACCTGACTCAGTGCTGATCTGCAGAAGGTGAAGACCCTTGACCAGGGTAGATTCATCCAGGTATTTTGCTACAAATCCACCAGCCGAGCTGACATGGATGTTGGCTGTCTGGCACCAAAGTCTTAGCTTAAGAACCAGAAGTAGCCAAGCCACCTGGCGGTGCACACCTTTAATCCTGGAACTTGGGAGGCCTCTGCAGGCAAATCTCAGTGAGTTCGAAGCTAGCCTGCTCAGAGTGAGTTCTAGGACAGCCAGAACTGTTGCACAGAGAAACCCTGTCTCAAAAAACCAAAAACCAAACCAAAACAACAACAACAACAAAAGCAAAGCGAAACAAAACAAAAAAACAGAAGTAGATGGTAGCTGGTTCGTGGACCTTTACAGCTGTGCCAGTTGGGGTGACATGGGCTCTCCTGGTTCTCCATCTCCTTTCCTCTCCAATTCATTGTCCACTAGCTACCCAGTGGCTTTCCCAACATGCAGAACTCATTGAACCATCCATCCTAATTCCCTAACTCTTTTAACCTCGGGATAAATTTAGACTTCTATCCTGGCTGGGAACGGCTCCAGCTCAGCTTTTACCAATTCCCATCTACATTCTACTCACGCACGCACGCAGGGAGGCTCTTGACTTGCGTGCTCTTTCCTGTAGAGCCTTTTTAACATAATGATCTAAGCGGCTTCTGCCAGCTCCTCAGGTAGGATGAGAACTGCTTTTGGTCACCATTCCTGGTCTCTGCCAGTTCCCTCCTTCATTACCCATCTGTGAAGAGACGATGGCCTAAAGGGATAACATGGCAAGCCCAAAGCAGTGAAAACACCACATATACATACATACAACATAGTACATCACATATACACAGATACACACATAACATCACCACACACACGCACACGCATACAACGTGAGCATTTAACACATATACATACACATACAGAATAAATAAATGTAAAAAAAGAAGGCTGGAGAGATGGCTCAGTGGTTAAGAGCACTGGCTGCTCTTCCAGAGGACCTAGGTTCAATCCCCAGCACGTACATGGCAGCTCACAACTGTCTGTAAATCCAGCTCCAGGGCTTCTGTCACACTCACACAGATACACATACAGGAAAAACCACCAATAAACATAAAATTAAAAAAAAAACAGTTTATAAGAAAAAAAGCAGGGTTCTTGGGGTGTGAGCCCTGAAAGATCAGATCATTTAGTAGCTGTGTTGCCTCACACGTTACATCTCAGCTAGGGAGGAAGACAGCTCTGCTACGAGATGCACAGGGATGAGTTAAAGAGTGATTAGAGAGGGCAAGAATTTAGTTCTGTGCTAAAGCACCTGACGGTGGAGCACAATGCCTTGGATTTCAGTCCCCGGCACCAGGGGTTACAAAGACCAATTTTATTAACAGACATGGACGTGCTCAAGCACTGTGAGGCAGATCTAAATGTAAAGTAATTCTGTTCTCACTTTTAGTGTCATTAAAGATGGAAAAGCTAAGTTGAACAAAACCACAAGCCAAACCAAACCAGAAAACTGTATCACACACATACCACACAAATGCACAAGCTGTACCTTCTCCCAGTGGTCCTGGGGTCCATGAAGTAACTTGGAATCCAACTGCCATTTCTCAAGGCTCCTCTCCATTGAACGGACAGCCATTCCTACCTAATGCTCATCCCCAAGGGGCATTCAAATAGAGCTTGGCTTGGATCACAGCTCTGGAGCCCTGTAAGCTCACAGGAGGGGTCTGCGGCTCAGGAGGTAGATGTGCGGCCTGTCTCCCTTTCTCCGTCTCCTCCTCCCTTGCTACAGGCCAGAGTGGACTGGGCAAGTCAACGCTGGTCAACACACTCTTCAAGTCCCAAGTGAGCCGAAAGGCCTCCAGCTGGAACCGGGAGGAGAAGATCCCTAAGACAGTAGAGATCAAAGCGATTGGGCATGGTGAGAGCTAGTCCAGGATGCCCTCTGTGGGCATTATTCTGGGGGGCAAATGCCAAGCAAGAGAAAGGGGGCTTATTGGGGAAGAAGATGTGAAAGGTAACCACAGAGTGGAATTAAACTCTAAATTTGTTGGTGCAGACTCCTTAGGCTGCTAGGGCTAGACAGTGAGGTGGGAGTGGGGGGAGTGTGTGCGTGTAGAACTGGAAGAGGTGGGTCTTGAACTAGGTGACAAAGCTCGGGGAGGATTTAGATGTAGACACAGAAGAAGCAGAGCATGGTCTTCTAGGTATAGGGAGAAGCATGTGTAGAAGTACAGAGTAGGTGAAGTCTGTAACCTTGACTTGGCTAACATATTAGCTGCTGCTCAGAAGTATGGGTGTTCCTGGCCAGCAGTCTGTAGGGCTCCTGGGGTCAACTATAAGATTGACCTGTCTGATGCTCTTTTTATTCTCTCCAGTGATAGAGGAAGGTGGTGTCAAAATGAAGCTGACAGTCATTGACACACCAGGCTTCGGGGACCAGATCAACAATGAAAACTGGTATGTGTCTGCTTCCGTGATTTCTTCCCTAAATACTCTGCTAGGAAGACATAATGCGGATTCATTCCCATTGAGGACTACCTGCATCCTCCTGGGAAAGAGGCTGCATCTTCTGGGAGAATGCTACCCTTGCTAACCATCCATGGAAAGCCATCCATGGGGAGGCCGAGGGAGAACTGGCCGTTGAGTAGAGAAGGGAGGATGGAATGTGAGATGGGTGTGAGGGGATGGGGACCTGACTGAGTCTTGTCCTTTGGATGTATTTACCATCTGTGTTCCCCCTACCCCTCAGCTGGGAGCCCATTGAGAAATACATCAATGAGCAGTATGAGAAGTTCCTGAAGGAAGAGGTGAACATCGCCAGGAAGAAACGCATCCCTGATACTCGTGTCCACTGCTGCCTTTACTTCATCTCCCCCACAGGACACTCGTATGTACCGGACCCACTCCTACTACTGGCCTGGGTCCAGTGTGTGTCATTTGTGCCCAAGGACTGGAGAACCCGTACTTGGACTTAGCTGGGGAGGGCCAGATGGCTGGAAGATCATGGCCCTGTGACCTTAGGGTTCCCCAGACTTTCCATAAGAAAGAGAGTAAAACTGAGCATCACTGCCCCTCCCTTCCCCATACTGTTCACTGGTATCCCAGCACAACCCAACTTTGCCAACAGAGAGAACTTGAGCAGAGGGTACCTCATTTGTTCAACAGATACTTGCTTTGGCCAAGACTTGGGGCATGGGGGAGGGTGGCAAGAAAGGTAAAGTAGGGAAAATCAGGGCTACTGGACTGGGGCTGGTATTTAGGCAAGATGTGGAACTTAGCTGTAGGTATCTAGACAGTGGCCATTTCTCCTGGATGAGCCAGACAACCAGAGATGAAGGCTGTGCTGGGAACTGAATTTGTTAGTGGTGGATGGGCCCCAGGATAAGCAGCGTGGGAGCAGGCAGAAGTCAGGGATCTCTGTGGTGTTTCTAGCCACCTTCCTACAGGGCAGTGTGTCTCCCTAAGCCCCTCTGCAGGATCAGAACTAAAGTTTTTGAGAGGATGACACAGCCAGGTAGACCCTGAATTTTGAAGGAGCCAGGGGTACCCAGCCAATGTTGAGTTGTGAAATAATAACCCTGGGTCAGACCTTGACCCCAATAAAATGAGGGCTTTTTTGTTGTTGGTGGTTTTGTTTTGTTTTTAAGAATGAGTGCAGGGAATTAAACATGCTAGGTAAGCACGCGACCATTGAGCTATACACCAGCCCTCTTTTTTACTTTTAAAAAATATTTATTTATTTACTCTACTTATTTATTGAGTCAGAGTTTCTCTGTATAGCCCTGGCTGTCTTAGAACTAGCTCTGTAGACCAGGATGACCTTGAACTCAGACATCTGACTGCCTCTGCCTCCCAAGTGCTGGCATGTGTTACCATGCCCAGCCCTGTTTTTATTATTTTTTAAGACAGGGTCTCACTTAGGTGTCCAAATTTGCCTTGAACTTACTCTGTAGCCCAGGCTGGCCTTGATTTTGAGATTTTTCCTGCCTCAGCTAAAACAGTAGTTTTAGCTTTTCTTAGACCTTGATCCACAGTTAGTGGGAACTACAAGACAATCTGACTTAATGGATTCCCCAGACTGCAAACTAGGGTCAGACTGGGGCTCCAGAGCCTGGCTCTGTGGAATGGAAGTTGGGGGCTGAAATGAGCCCATTGACAAGAGTTCAGCTGGTAAGGGCCATCTATGTATGCCCCCCAAAGAGAGAAATTCTTAGGTCGGAAAAGGTGTCATGGAATGATTTGAGGGAGTTTAAGGAAAGACATGCTTTACAGAGAAGCTGAGGAAGGAGAGGGGGAGCTTGATCGTGATGGGCTGAGGATGGAGCTGCAGACATGCAGCGGGTGCTGAAGCGGTGGACATGTGCAAGAGGAGAGGCTGCAATTGCATGGCCTCAGCTAGGTTCCCAGACCAGTCCTCTCCCAAGGATGGTGTGGAAGAGAGCAGGGGCTGAGTTGGGAAGGGTTGGTGGCTCTGACATTCCTGTCTTCTCTGGGTCCCAGCTTACGACCGCTTGATCTTGAGTTCATGAAACACCTCAGCAAAGTGGTGAACATCATCCCGGTCATTGCCAAGGCTGACACCATGACCCTGGAGGAGAAGTCCGAATTCAAGCAGAGGGTGAGCAGCCACCTTGCCCTTTTCCTGTCTAGGGGTTCCTTCCCCTCCTCTGGGTCTGAGCCGTTCCCTTCCTGCCATGGCTCCCACTGCTACTCTACTCCAGTTTCCCACCCTAACTCCCTCCTACTTAACTATCCAGGAGGCAAGGGCTAGAAGTTCCTGGACCAAAGGTACGTCCATGCAGTTCCAGGCTGCCTCTTCCTCACCCTCCATGTTTGTCTGCAAAGGCTCCCAGATACACTCATCATGGAGAACCTGAGATCTCACTGCTCCAGTGTTAGGTTACTTGAAAGACTACACTAACCAGTAACCAACAGTAGTATGCTAGTACTCATGGGATGAAAAGAAAAAGAAACCAACAAAAGCACTGAAGAAGTCCTGGAGGAAGAGACTTAAGCTGGCCTTGAAAGAGGGCTAACAGAGAGCCTGGGAGGTGGACTTTACCTCCCTTGCAAAGGAGAGCAGAGCATGAAGGACAAGGTCATGAGCATGGCCTGTGGCATCTGGACACAGCTGTGCTGTCATTCTGAAATCCCAGGGCCCTGCGCCTGCGATTACTCCTCTTTCCTCTCAGGCTGGGCTGTGTCTTTTCTTGGGCTCTGTCTGTGGCCTAGGGCCTGGGGATCATCAATGCTGCCTTGCTCCTTTAGGTTCGCAAAGAGCTTGAAGTAAACGGCATTGAGTTCTACCCTCAGAAAGAGTTTGATGAGGATTTGGAGGACAAGACAGAGAATGACAAAATCAGGGTAGGTGCGGGGGGGGGGGCCCTCTGCGTCACACAGATTCCGGGCCCAGTGCTTCTGGGATGTGCCTTCAGGCCCTTCTCCTGATTTCCCTACCTTATCTCCATGTCATGTCATCTAACCCAGACCTCAGGAAGTGGGGAAGACGGTGACCCTTACTAGGACTATGAACCCACAAGCAGGGCTTCCTGTACAGTCTCGTCCACCACCAGATGATATGGAAGCTTCCCTTTCCTTCCCAGGACCTGGCAAAACCTCCGTGTCAGGTGATGGGGCACCAGGCAGGGAAAGCATGGGGCTAGTACCAAGGGGAATCTATGCTCTAGGCAAAGATTATCTCACTTCTCACTCTATAAAATAAAGAGGCTGGACTAGGTGAGTGGCTTTATAGGCTTTCTCTCTCCCTGGAAGAACTACATAAAAAAACAACTGAAGGCCAGTAAGATTGCTCAGCACGTAAAGGTGCTTACTGCCAAGTTGACTGCCCGATGAGTTGGATCTCCAAGATCCATGTGGCAGAAGGAAAAAACTGACTCCCAAAAGTTGCTCCCTGATCTCAGTAGACACTTGAAATAAAACATGCATGCACGCATGTGCACATGTACACACACACACCCACACCACAATATGTAATTAAAAATTTTAAAGAAGAGTAGTGGGCTTAATGTAAATTATAAGAGTTAATAAGAAGCCTGAGCTAATGGGCCAATCAGTTTATAACTAAAGTAGAAAAAAAATTTAAACAAAAAACTTTAGAACTCTAACATACAAACCGCTGGAGTAGAACTGCTTTGGCTGAGTGTTGTGGGCACAGGGCTCTGCTGCCCCAGCAGGTGCTAAGATACCTTCTGTGGCTCTGGCTTCACCAGGAAACTAGGTTTGGAGGCCATCGGCTGTATGACTTCTTATGTCTTGCCCTATAATTCTGTGATTCTGCATCACAAACCTAGCCCACTACCAACCCAACCTAATCTGTGACAAGTCTCCATTCACGGCTTAGGTTTTGAGACCCCTCTAGACTCTTCTAGAAAGTTGAACAATCGAGTGGAAGCCCTTTATCCCTTATAGTTGGACAGATACTCATTTGAAAAAGACAATCAAATTAAGGTCATTACTAAAATAAAAGCCCCCCCCCTTTTTTTTGAGACAGGGTTTCTCTGTGTCACAGCCCTGGCTGTCCTGAAACTCTGTGTAGACCAGGTTGACTTCAAAGATCGCCTGCCTCTGCCTCCTGAGTGCTGGGATTAAAGGCATATGCCACCACTACCTGGCATTACAAAAACAAAAAACAAAAACCAACCCTTTTAGTGACATTAATTTACTTATTGGGGTGGTGAGAGAGTGGGAGTCCCTGTGGCATATGTGGAGGTCAGAGGATAACTTTCAGGATCTAATTTTCTTCTTCTACTGTGGCTCTAACTCAGGTTAGATTTGGTGGCAGGTATCTTTATCCATTGATCCACCTCACCAGCCTCAGATAATCACCTTAAAGATGACGTCTATAAATCTTAAATGTCTAAAAGGAAACAGTTTAGGAAGCTAAAATGTTAAAATATGTGTCACATCCATCAGCCTTTATATCCTTGTGGTGCTGGGGATTGCATCATCACACTGCCTTAATACACACACACGTGCACACACACCACACACGTGCACACATACCACTCACTCTGTGCAGGACTGCGGATCAAACCTAGGACCTTGGGTAAGCACTCGATCACTGACTTGCACTCTCAGCCCAAAGTCCATTCTTGATGCCAAAGCAGTTCACTGATGTCATGTTTCTGCACACTTGGCATAAATTTCTGAAAACCGCTCCACACCTTTGTCTTCAGTTTACATATGGTACTCATGGGCTCCATGAAGGGCTTTTGGTCAGTGAAGGGCCGGCCGCATGAGACAGGGCTTCCCTGCAATCCTATCATCTGGTGATGTGGTAACTGTTTTACTGGTTTGTGTACGTCTAGGCTATGAATTCACCCGTGGCACAATCGTCCATGAACTTTTCTCAGAACGTATTCACATGACTCTTTTTTTTTTTTTTGACGGCAATAACAAACACACACCAGGCAGATACATTCGGGTGCTTGCTCCAATAGAGCAGAGCAGCCTAGAGCCCTGAGAGTTCAGTACCTGGGCATCTGCCAGTAAGTTCCATGGGAGCCACAGAACACATCTTGGAGTCTGGCTGGCGCCTGCGGGGCAGGAGGAGGTGCCGTTTGTAAGAGTCTGTCCTAGCTAGCTCACAGAGCTGTTCCAGATCAAACGAAAATATGTGCTCAAGCACAACGAACTGTACAAAGTGCTCTCTAGTTGAAGGAAGGCCAACTTACTGAGGCTAACCAGACAGACGACAGTGTAGTCAGGGTTGGGCCCAGGACCCGAGTCCCAGCTCAGCCTTTGCAAGGGGCAGAGTCTTGCCCTTACCCCCAGGAGCATCATTGAATGAGCAACAAAGTAAGCTGTGAAAGGCTATCCTGCCATTGGACATTGTTTGCAGAAGAGGACTGAGCATGTGTGTTGCTTTGTGCTCTCCCTCCATCCAGCAGGAGAGCATGCCCTTCGCTGTGGTGGGGAGCGACAAGGAGTACCAAGTGAATGGCAAGAGGGTCCTCGGCAGAAAAACCCCATGGGGGATCATCGAAGGTAATTCAGTCCATCTCCTAGAAGTGGCGATCCAGAGCAGCTATTAATCATCAGGAAGTCAAAGTGCTGTTCTGGGATATTGATGCCAGCCAGTTGCTGCCGATAAGGAGCTTGCTGGCAAGCAGTGACACCATTTAACTTGTGACCAGGTGGCAATGACTTGGCCTGTAAAATGAATTTAGAACCTGGAGAAACTATCAAGGGTGGAAAAAAAACCAGAGAAAGGTTTTCATATGTGACCTGGCAAAGTGCCAAAGGGTGGTTCAGCTGTTGTCTTTGTCCTAGCATTTAGTTTGCATATATGTGACCTTGGGTGGGATATGATGATTCTGAACGTTTCCAAGAAGTTGCTTCAAGGGTCTCATTCAGGGCTGAGGAGTAGCTCAGTGATAGAGCGCTTGCTTCACGTGTACAAGACCCTGTGTTCCATCCCCTGCAGTCCACATAAAACCAAACCAAGAAGGTGAACAACCTTTATTCAACATGGTAGCCCTATGAGGAGTGCAGGTGTTCCCGTCTTCAGAACATGCATCTTGGACAAGTGTCTTGCTTTGCAAAGGTCACACAGTCCCCACCCACCACCAGCAGCTGCTCTGGAGACTAAATCCAAGCACTTTTCACGTGCTAGTGAAACTTGAACTTCAAATTTGGATATTTTGATTCCCAAACTGAGATTTACTCCACTGTCTTGGGTTGTTTATTGTTAATGTTTGTGGTCCTGGTAACAGAACTCAGGGCTCACTGTGCTAAATAAGTGCTTTACCACTGAACTAAATCCTCAACTAGTGCTTTTTTGAGACAGGCTTTTACTATTGCATCCATGGCTGGCCCTGAATGCATGATCCTCTGCCCCTTGTCCCAAATGCAGTGGTGGGCCGCCATGTTCACCACACCCAGTACCTCAGGATTTTAAAAGTAGCATTATCTCATTATTCACCTTGAATTAGAAATATTGATGAGAGGGGGCTGGAGAGATGGCTCAGTGGTTAAGTGCACTAACTGTTCTTCCAGAGGACCCAGATTCAATTCCCAGCACCCACATGGCAACTCACAACTATCTGTAACTCAAGTTCCAGTGAATCCAACTCCCTCAGACACCAATGCATATAAAAATAAAAAACTTACAAAATGTTGGTGAAAATGTTATATACACATTGTGAGACCAGAGTCATGCAGTATCTTCCTCTCTTCCCACCATTCTTGGTGTGTGGTTTGCAGACAGCAGCCACTCCACGTCTTTTAGCTGGGTTTTCTGACCTTGAAGAGCTGGTTCAGGTATGAGCTCCTGTGTGTTTTCCTTTCTTTCAATCATCTTAGGCCTTCACAGGTTTGTTGTTTGTTTGTTTGCCTTTGTTTTTCGAGACAGGGTTTCTCTGTGTAACAACCCTAGCTGCCTTGGAGCTAGCTCTTGTAGACCAGGCTGGCCTCCAACTCACAGAGATCTGCCTGCCTCTGCCTCCCAAGTACTGGGACTAATGGTGTGCTCCACCACAGCCTGGCATCTCGTGCTCTCTTTAAAGGTGCCCACCTTCTGGGCCGTGCACTAGTGAAAGGGCACCTGTTTTCTTCTGTTTTATCCATAGTGGAAAACCTCAACCACTGTGAGTTTGCCCTGCTTCGAGACTTCGTCATCAGGTAAGATGTTCTCCCCCTCCCCATGTGGCAGTTTTAATTATTTGGGATTGAGGGTCATCCGTCCAAATTCACTTTCTGAGTTTCCATGTCTCTCCGACAGAGCTTTCTGGCCCAGTTCTAGCCCCTGTCTCAAAGAAGGAGGGGTTGAAGAAATGTCATTGGCCCTCAGGAGTAGGGCCAAGTTATTGGGTCCGGTCTACCAAAGAGATGTGTTAGCCTCAGAGGTGGATGGGTCACTTCTTCATCTTCCAACCCTTAATTGCATCCCCTTCTCTTTGTCACTGTGTCCTTCAGGACTCACCTTCAGGACCTCAAAGAAGTCACCCACAACATCCATTATGAGACTTACAGGGCCAAGAGGCTTAATGACAATGGCGGCCTCCCTCCGGTGAGCGTGGACACAGAGGAAAGCCACGACAGTAATCCATGATGAGCCCCTTTTCTGTTAGCTGCCATACATATCTCACTTCTCCAAACACACACACATTCCAGGCACCACCTCCAGCCACCTTTTCCTGTCAGCTCTGTCCCAAAGGCCTGTCTGGTATTTGTGGAGTATTTTGTCGCGCGCGCGTGCGTGCGTGCGTGTGTGCGTGCGTGTGTGTGTGTGTGTGTGTGTGTATGGGAGAGTGCCTGGGTGTGGGTGCTCAGAGGTGCGGTAATTTCATTGCTCTCTCTGGAAAGTCTTTTGTTAGTCTGCTTTCTCCATGACTATCCATTCTGTCTCCTTTTCTCTTGCGCTCCAGAACAAAATGCTGTGCGCCTCACTCAAGAGGTCTGGGGAAGGTTTTATTTTAAAATGCTGGGAGCAGGTGAGCCACAGGCAACTTTCTTTCTTCTGACCCACCCACAAACTGAGGCTGCAAGTGTTCTTCACAGACAGGTGGCTGAGCTAGCCCATGGTGGGGTATGGGGGTTCTGAACAACCTTCGCTGTAAGTTGAGGTGGCCTGGACTTCTTGACAGAGAAAAGAAAGGTCATAGGGAGCAGAGAAGAACGCCGAGGGGGGGCGGTTCCTGCAGAATTAGTGCCTGGAAATGGAGCTCCACCCTTGGGTCTGTGTCAAGGCCACCATCAATACTACCACCATGCTGCAGACCACTGCTTTCTATGCTCGCCTTGCCCATGTTTGCAGCCTGGCTGGTTGTCTCCTTTTCCTGATCCCCCCTCCGTCTCCTTTGACCCCTTTCTTCATATATCCCTACATCCTCCATCTCTCCTGCCCGTCTCTGACCTTTTGCTTCCTTTTAGAATAATCTGTTAGCTTCATTTCTACATTTAGAAATCATGCCCAGCCTACTTCCTAAATTGATTTTCTGTTGCCCTAAAATAAAGTTAACAACTAGGGGCTGAAGAGATGCCTCTGTGCTTAAGAGTGACTTCCACTCTTGCAGAGGACCCAGGTTCGGTTCCCAGTACCTACTTGGCAGCTCATGACTGCACTGAGTGACTCCAGCTGCAGAGGATCAGACGCCCTCTTTTAACCTCCACAAGCATGGCATATATATACATACATGGAGACAAACTCTTATATGCATAAGATAAAAATCAATAAATATTCAAAAAATAAAGTCACAAGTAAAAGCATGGGACAATACACACTGAGATGGCAAGAGAAATCATAGCTATAGGGAATAGAGGAGCCAGTTTCTGCAGCTGAGCACTGAAATTTGCCCTGAACTCGGGAGTCGCCTAGGGAAAAAGGGGAACTTGGGAACTTGGGCTGCCTGCTCCATGTTCTGTTGAAGGAAGCACACATACTGGTCAAGTGAGGCAACTTTTGGATGGAGGACATGACATTTTCGAACTAATTCTGACCCAGGGCTTCAGAGACAAATTCTAGGACACAGTTCCCTTTCTCTAGATCCTTCTATGTTAAGCTGGTTTTTCTGTGGCTTCGCCTCATGTAAACCTCACTTGCTCTTTCTGTTCTCATTTGTCTTCCTCTGCTTCTCCCCTCTTCCCCTGACCCAATTTCCCCATCTTCCGATCCTATAGATACTCCCAGGAACATCCATAACCATACATTTAGCCTTCTCTTGCCTTTTTCAGGAGCCCTGTAGTTATGCACATGTCCACTGCTCCTTGCACACACAAGTTATTCTTCTTCCTGTGGTTTCTAAGGCTGCTTTAAGGAAAACAATTTAGTCTTAGGAAAGGGAAGAGACTATGGGTTCTGTTTACCATTGCGTTTATGCACTATCCCATCTCCTGGTCCAGCCTGGGTATTTAACTGGTCCTCACTGAATGCCACCATTTATAGTTGCAGCCCTTTATCACTCAGGCGCTAGGAGAAACAAAAGAGATGGATCCCATGATTCAGTGGACCAAGTGAAGGAGGAGGGAATGATCAGATCATGTGACCCCAATCCTATGGGCTTAGCCTTTCCTTAGCTCTACCTTTCTAGCCCTCATTCCTCATCTCATTTTCCTGTAAGTTACTCCAAAGTAGTCACCTGTCAGGCTAGAGTGGGAGCAGGGTTCTAGAGCTCCCTGGCTACTCCAGCGAGTTGTCATGTATGGTGACGTGGATTTGGTCACCTAGGGCCAGCAGGGATAAGGAGGGTGGGCACTGGATAGTTGGATAGGCTAAGTAGCAGAATGGTACCTGACCCCTCGTTAAGCTATGGATGGTTTCACTCTCCCTGGAGAAGCTGTTTTATGTGCTTGCTGCCAACTGCTGGTCTCCACGCCCTCAACCGTTCTCAACTCCCCTTGCAGGGAGAAGGCCTCGTGGGCACTGTCCTTCCACCTGTGCCAGCTACCCCCTGTCCCACTGCTGAATGAAGGCCATTTCAAGCGCTGCTTCTCCCTCATTCCTTCCAGCTGCTCTTGCTGCAGGGCCAAGCCCCCTTTAGTGCCGTGCTTGTCCAGCCCACCACCACAACCTCTCTCAGCCCTCAGCAGGTGGGTGGGGCCGGCTGCCTCTTTAGGACCATAGCTTCCTCCATTTAGCCAAACGACTCCTCTCCTCCTAATGGAACGGAGTTCCTGCCAGCCAGCATTGCCCTGCTCCGTCGTCTGTCAGCAGCCCCAGCCCATGTGTAGAGAGAAGGAACTCACTGGGAGCTTCTCCTGCCCTTGCAATCCCATTCCAGCAACTTGTAACCATCTCCAAGGGAACCGGCATTGCTCCCTAGCCATTCATCTGCATGAGTACTCTTCTTGGCTCCCTTAAATGGTCAAGAAAGCAATTTTTCTGCTTGTCAGTCATTGAGGTCAGCTGTGTGAGCCCCCATGTGGGACAAGGGTGTCTCCTTCATTGCTTAAAGGTATAAGGGTGATTCATTACAGATATTGGGGAGCAAGAGGGCTAGCGTCACTTAAATCACCACTGGTGTCTGGCCCAGTGTGTGTATATGTGTGTGTGTGCGTGTGTGTGTAGACAACCTCTTTACCCCAAAATGTGGCCATTTGGGAAGTGGTTTTCCTGAAAAGAAGTTGCTGGGTTTGACTTCCTTATCCCCAAACAACAACAACAAAAAGGTGAATTAAACACACACATGAACCACCCCAAACCCACAAGCTATACACTCTAGGCAGAAAAATAGCACCCTTTTGTACATTTAGCAATAAGAGGGATCTCTTCCCACCTACCCTGAGCATTCCAACTCCCATCTCCCATCCTGTTAATGTGAGCAGTGCATTAGCCTGACCATAGGTGGTCGCTATGGGCTAATGGAAAATACTCGACGGAGGGCAAAGCCCCCAACAGATGCATGAATGTTTGCGAATGTCGGCTGCCACTGCCCCATACACCGTGTCTTTATAGAACCCTCCCTTGGCCACCTCACCTGCCGTCTCCACCTGGATACAACTTGCTCAAAGGCTGGTGACTTGTGGGCCATTCATCTACAAGTCCTGATGGAACAAGAGGCCCAAGCCTAGGGGATGCAGGAACAACCCATTTTTAAAGTGTTATTAGTCCCAGCCAATGTTTTGGTGATATTCCAGTTGAATTTCCCAATTGAAAACAAGCCAACAGACACTCAGACTGGTCATGTAAATGTTGCTAGCCTCTGTGTTGTACAACTAAACATTGCTGTTTGAACAATAATGGCCTGGTCTTTGTGTTGTGTTCCTTCCTCCTCGATCAAATCAGCCACAGATAACATCTCACCGTGTGTGAGCTAGGGACCCTCTTGGCAAAAAGTAGTCACAGATATTAAGAGATTGAACATGTGCAATCTTATTCATTTTCAGGTGACATGAGGTCATATCCCAGCCACTTCCTGGAACTTTGTATCCCAGTGATGAGTGGGAGAGTTGATACTTGATTCTACAGGTCCTGTGTTTTCCTAAAACACACAGTTCCATTTACTTAACTTCTTAATGTCCCCTCTTTTTACCCCCTGAAGGCAAAAGGACCGATGAAAGCATAGTCTTGCCTAGAAAACAATTTTACCATGAACATATTCAAAATATAAAGGGGCCCGTGAGATGGCTCAGCTGGGAAGAACACTTACTGCCAAGGCTGACAACCTGAGTTTGATCCCTGGATTCTACATGGTGGAAGGAGAGAACTTCCAGAAGTTGTCCTCTGACTTCCATGTGTTCTTGTGCATGTGTGCATATACACGCACACACACTCACATGATTCAAAGGGAACGTGGCAGATGGGCCAGCTGGTAAGAGTGACGGCTGTGCAAGCATGAAGACCTGAATTCAGCACCCTAACACCCACATGTAAGAACCAGGTATGGTCCCATGCTTATCGGGGGTGTGCTGGTCACCAGCCTGTGTCCAAGTTTAGTGAGATATTCTTTCTTGAGGAAACAGGGGGAGAGGGAGAGGACACTTTTCGAGTGCACACAGGCTTGCACACATATGCACATATACCACTTGCACACTCAAAGGAAGTTAAACATTAGCCTTTTTCTTGAAGATAGGACGGTCTTTTCCCTCACTTGTAGCTTATTAAACAACGCTACTCTCGTTTGTTTATTTCCCTAAAGTTTAATGTGAACTGTAAGCAATCATTTGGGACCTTGACTTTCTGTGAGGTGAACATAAGGTATAAATGAATGAGGAGAAACAGTTTGGAGGGGCCAGAATGGAAAAGGATGAGTCAAGAGGCTCTTGAAACCATGCAGGGAAAATAATGAAGATGGCAACTAGTGGCGACACAACTCAGAGGAAGGGAAGTGGAATTTGAAAGACAGCCGTTTGGCACTGACATCAACTATCACAGCCACAAGAAACCTAAGCAATCTTCTGATACCACCACCATACAAATGCAGCAGGTGAAGTCCAGAGAACACAATCTTCTTGCTTAGGGTTGCATTGGCCATGGCAGGAGAGACTAGATCTTGATGTTTGCTCCACTGCTGTATACTATTCTTATTGAATTTAATTTTTAATTCTAGTAAGTCTTGCACTTAAAAAAAAAAAAAAAAGAAAGCCGGGTGGTGGTGGTGCACGCATTTAATTCCAGCACTCAGGAGGCAGAGGTAGGTGGATCTCTATGAGGTCAAGGCCAGCCTGGTCTACAGAGTGAATTCCAGGTCAGGTTTCAAAGCTACGAGAAACGCACCCCCCCAAAAAAAAGAATCTGTACTAAGCATGGTGGCACATGCCTTTAAACCCAGCACTTGGGAGACAGAGGCAGGAGGACCTCTGTGAATCTGAGGCCAGCCTGGTCTACAGAGTGAGTTTCAGGACAGTCAGAGCTACATAGAGTAACTCTGTCTCAAAAGACAACGAAAGAAAAATAAAATCAGAAATCGGGACATGTCTTACGGTGACAGTCTGATTATTTGGCAAGTGTTTCTTCACTGGCACATCAATACTCTAGAGCGTCTTGACACTCTTAACACAGTGAGTGTGACACCTACAAAGGCTCAGCGGATCCCGGAGTCGGACCCACTGAAGGCTGAAACTCACAGTCCACTTCCTGATCTAGCTCACCTTTTCCGGATGTTCTCTCACAAGGTTCGGATTCTAGGCCTTCTTTGCTGGAAGAAAGCTCTGGTCTTAAAAGAGTGGAGGGATGTAGACCCTTGATCTGGATTGATTTAGGGTAATCTGGGCTGAGATTTTGGGCTAATGGCTGCTTTTTAAATAAAACCCCCAACTCCTAGCAGGAGCAAGGGGGCCTGGCTGTAGGTCTATACATAGGTTGTAGGATAGCTCTACACACCCATCCTCCAGCCCCACCCCGCTCTAGGGGTGGAGCCAGTCCCGCGAACACGCCCCTCAGGGCTCTCCACCCCCACCCCCTACTCTGCCAGTTCCTCTTGTGACAGCTGCCCCACTCAACTCCAGGTTTCTGCGCCATAATCTCCGCCCTTTCCTCAGGGCCCCGCCCCATGCGTTGTAGGCCACGCCCCCTCCCATTTGAAGGGCAGACGGAGGCGGGAGGGGACCAAGATGGCGGTGAACCAGAACCACACAGAGGACCGCCGTGGGGCCATCATCCCTCGTGGCGAAAGGTGCCTGAGGGGACTTCCAGGCTGCTGTCGAGGAGGGAGGAGATGCTCAGGGGTAGCCTTGCGCGAATCAACGACTTTCCCGCCCTTTCCGGGCGCGTTCCTTCGAGCTCCGCCCCTGACGTTTGAGGGCAGGCGCCTTCGCGGGCGGTCCGGGAGCCTTTGGCGCGCGTGCCGGACTCCAGGACTGGCGTCCTCAGAAAGGTCTGAGAGAGAGATGTGTGAAGAGCTGGTCAGCCCTTGCATCTTGCAGCATGGCCGCCATCGACTGTGTGCAACTTTACGGGGTGACAGTCACCCTGAGGGTCCTGGGTGCGCCTCACACTACCCGAGTTAGGTGAATCGGAAGAGGGGCTAGGAAGTGGAGTGTAGGTAACTGTGGAAAGATCCCCGAACTGGCGAGAACCTTCCTCAGAAATTCCCCAAAGCTCGCTTTCTTGTTGCTTCAACCTGGGGGATGACAGCATCACCTTTATTGAAAAGACTGAGAACAAAATGTAGGGGTGTTCAGAAAGAATGGCATCCTCATCCTCTTCCGTGCTAGGGCTTGTAAGGTGGCTTCTCTCAGCGGAGGCCCATCTCCAGGCAGATTTAAGACCTTGACCCCAATCCCTTCTTTAGTCCACCCCTCACCCACTTTCCCTACACTGTGTCTCCACTTCTCCATAATCTCTTGCTGATTTCCCTTTATTTCCCACCTGGCAGTGAGACTCAAATTCAGTGGTGTGCTCAAATGAACTTGAAGGCCAGTTTGAGACCATCCTGGTCTCCATAGCGAGTTCTAGCATAGCCAGAGCTATTTAGTAGAGAGACCCTGTCTCAAAAAAGGAAAGGAAAGAAAAAAGCCCTGATTTTTTTTTGTTGTTGTTCCTTTGAAGTTTTAGAGTCTGTGCTCTTGAATATGTACCGATAGTTTTCATTGAACAGCTAATTATGGCAAGTATTGTTCTTCGTGCTTCTCTCTGCTGTGTCTGCAATGGGGGGCAGAGCCAGTCCTCTCATTTCGCAGGTAGGAATATAAGAAACAGTTTGCTGAGGGTCATTTTCAGTGTGTATGAGAAAGCCCAGGTTTGGATTTGGAATCACATGCATCAATTTCTCTTGCTGCCCTTCAGAAAAGTTTTGTTTTCTGCTTTCTCTTTGTCAAAGACCCTGTTGGCTATGACTTTCCCAGATACAAACTGCAGTAAGAAAATAGTTGAGGGGGGCAGGAATTGGCTCTGTTTTTAATTTTCCTTATAGTTATGATACACATTTGAGAGTTTAGGTACAATTTGTGGTGTGTTGGGACTGAAGTCTTGCTATTAATTTAGCTAGGTCTGGCCCTGAACTTGTGATTTTTCTGCCTCAGCCTCCCAATGAATTTTGTGGTAATTAAACAACTACAACAAAACATCCCAGAATATCTCAGATTTGGAATTGAGCAAGGGTTTATTTACACTGGAATGCCAACCATTGACAGTAATAATATAGATATTGACATTAAAAAGCATCCCCAATGTATTGGTAAATGAGGAAAGTAAATTTCAAAGAGGTTGGGGGAGCACATGTGTTACTGAGAAAGAATTTAGTGACTAAAGTTGGAGTTAAAGTGTCTTGTTTGTATCTTTGTCTTGGTACAGTATATGTTAAACAGACCTAATCTAAAAATTTAAAATGCTCCCTTGAAGCCAGATGTGATCATGCAGGCCTGCTGGGATTGCAGGGGATGGTGCAGGTCTTCTGGGATTACAGGGGATGGTGCAGGTCTGCTGGGATTACGGGGGATGCTGCAGGTCTGCTGGGATTACGGGGGATGCTGCAGGTCTGCTGGGATTACGGGGGATGCTGCAGGTCTGCTGGGATTGCAGTTCTATGCCGCCATTCCTGGCTTGTAGTGCATTTGTCATCATGAATGAGAGGTCATAAATGTACAGGCCAGGCTGTGTTGTAAAAATGAAAAAGATTAAATTGTTTTATTTTATCCATTTTTTTAAAAAAAATTGGGCAAATAATACTTGATGTCATAGTAGGAAAATCAGAGAAAAAAATTAATTCCCCAAATTCCAGCATTCAGTAGTTTTCGCATCTTAGTATGGCTTTCTCTTCACTTTTCCTTATGAAAACTCATGTTTGTTCCTCTCCCCCCCCCCCCTTCCAGCAGCTTTGGAACTAATTTTCTTCATTTGCCAATCTAGTGAGGCAATTTCCAGTACCCATATCTGTATTGTTACTGCCAATGGGTAATACTCCAGTGTGCATTCCCACCAGCAATGCAGAAGTGTTCCCTTTTCCCCACAACCTCTCCAACATAAGTTGTCATCAGTGTTTGTGATCTTGGCCATTCTTACAGGTGTAAGATGGAATCTCAGAGTTGTTTTGATTTGCATTTCTCTGATGACTAAGAATGTTGAACATTTCCTTAAGTGTCTTTCAGCCATTTTAGATTCCTCTGTTGAGAGTTCTCTGTTTAGGTCTGTACTCCATTTTTTTTTATTGGATTATGTGATCTTTTGGTGTCCAATTTCTTGAGTTCTTTGTATATTTTGGAGATCAGACCTCTGTCTGATGTGGGGTTGGTGAAGATCTTTTCCCATTCTGTAGGCTGTCGTTTTGTCTTGTTGACCGTGTCCTTTGCTTTACAGAAGCTTTTCAGTTAGCAGGAGGTCTCATATATTAATTGTTTCTCTCAGTGTCTGTGCTGATGGGGTTATATTTAGGAAGTGGTTCCCTGTGCCAATGCGTTCAAGTGTACTTCCCACTTTCTCTTCTATAAGGTTCGGTGTGGCTGGCTTTATGTTGAGGTCTTTGATCCATTTGGACTTGAGTTTTGTGCATGGTGATAGATATGGGTCTATTTTCGTTCTTCTACATGTTGATATCCAGTTATGCCAGCACCACTTGTTAAATATGCTTTCTTTTTTCCATTTGATGTTTTTTGCTTCTTTATCAAAGATCAGGTGCTCAAGGATGTGTGGATTGATATCCGGGTCTTCTATTCGGTTCCATTGTTCCTCCTGTCTGTTCTTATGCCAGTACCAGGCTGTTTTCAGTACTGTAGCTCTGTAGTAGAGTTTGAAGTCAGGGATTGTGATGCCTCCAGAAGTTCTTTTATTGTATAGGATTGTTTTGGCTATCCTGGTTTTTTTTTTTTTTTTTGCTTTTCCATATGAGGTTGAGTACTGTTCTTTTGAGATCTTTGAAGAATTTTGCTGGGATTTTGATAGGCACAAACAAAATCTTTTTAAGAAGGCAGAATAGGAACAAGTTTCCAAGAACAGTATTTCTTGAATCCTTTTCATTTCCTAAAATGGTAGTAGCAGCTAATATTTATTGACTGATACCATTGTTTGTACCATTTTGGTGTTTTCTTTGGTGATGCTGGGGATCACATTGGGACTAGCAATTCTAGGCAGGTGTTCTAGCCTAGAGCTGCATCCACAGCCCGAGTGTGTCTTTTATGTACTTCTTAACATGTGAGGCCCGCCTTGCCTTTCTGCAGTCTCCTGAAGAAGTCTTTGGATGTGGACCTCTCTTTCCCCCAGTCACCGCCAGACTCCAACTTCTTCAGTGGTACAAAGAGGGGTGCACTGTTTCTCACCTCATATCGGGTAATGTATACTTTTCTTTTGGTTGGATGATTTGCTTACATTTTTTTATAAAGCTAAAAAAAAGTTAAACATTGGATTTTAAGGTGTTTTAAAACATTTTTACTTTGAGACTTCCATTTTGAAGAAGGATGGAAGAAAAGAGATGATGTTTCTCAATTAGGCCACACTACCCAAGTGACCTTGGCATTGCTTCTGCAAGATTCTACCCATGGACAAATTCTGTATTCCTTTTCCAAAGTTTTCTTCCTCACTTAGGTGATTTTTGTGACTTCACGTTCAGACAATGATCCCATGTTGTCTTTTATGATGCCATTTCATCTAATGACTAACTACACTGTTGAACAACCAATCTTTGGTGCAAACTACATTAAAGGGACAATTCAGGCAGCTCCAGATGGTAAGTTTTTCCTCGTAGAAGTCCTCCCGTATGCCCCAAAAAAGATGCTAGAGAGTTTAAGATTCCAACTTGCTTCATGTTAAAATTCAAACCAAAGCCAAGCTGCGTATGAGGTGCATTCCTCAGGGTTTGTGAGTAGTTGCCATTTCTTCCCCCAGGTGGCTGGGAAGGATCAGCTACTTTTAAAATGGTCTTCAGGAAAGGAGGTGCTATCGAGTTTGCCCAGCTGATGACCAAAGCTGCCTCTGCTGGTGAGTGATAACGCAGTAGAGGCTGTAGGCATTAAGGAGTTGAAATAGCACTACTTTGTAGAGACTGGCTAGCCTGTGCTCAGGCATTTGGCATTTCTACATGAATTGAACGAGCATTTCCCAAGTTTACCTATTATCTACACTGTATGCTTATTTACCTCACCCTGTCCTGGAGTAGCTGGGAGCCTGTAGTCAGACACCTGTATGACTAACCTAAACCAGTGGTCTTTTGTGCTGCCTACTGCATGGCTTGGTCTGACTGGAGTGACCTGGGAATGAAGAACAGAGATGCTCTTGTACAAAAAGCCTGAGACCAGGTGGACTGTGCTCACCCAGATGGAGCAGCACCAGCATGCAGCTCAGAAACTCAGTGTCTATCTGAACAGCACAAAGGAAAGGTCAGGTCTTCTTGGTAGGAGGTCTCTGTATGGGAGCCGTCTCAGGCTGTGAACAACCCAGGTGAGGAAGTTTCAATAAATGCTTCTGTACAGTCTTATCAGTATTTGTACTTGGGCCAGAAGAAATCCTTGCCAATTCCCTGAGCTCAACCCGGGGAAGGCTTTGTCACCTGCATTTTGATCTCGCCTTGGCCTTGCCCTTGTTTCTTTTCTGTTTGCTCTTATTGTCCATGAGAGGGGAATAGGGTCCCCACTGTCCTACAATGTTAATCTAATGACTGTACCAGAGAATGCTTTCTGTAATTAAAATATTCATTTATACTGCTTTTATCCAACCAAACTGCACTTTGTACCTTACCCACTCTTCTCCTGAGTTGTCATTTTGTTTGCTCAGGCTCTTTTCCTCTCTCTCTCTCTCTCTCTCTCTCTCTTTGGTTTTTCGAGATAGTGTGTCCCTGTACCTCTGGAGGTACTAGTTCCTCTCCTGGAACTAGTTCTTGTAGAACAGGTTTGCCTCAAACTCACAGAGATCCACCTGCCTCTGCCTCCCAAATGATGGTCTTAAAGGCGTGCGCCACTACTGCCTGGCCCCTTTCTCTTTTGTTGTCCACCTCAAACTTCAATCTAGATGTTGAAAACACAGCCTAGTAAAGATGGTCCTTTGCAGATACATATATATTTGCTTTAATAGAAACATTGACTATGGTGCTCCAGACACGATGGAAGAGTATAAAGTGTCTAGGTTAGTACAGTGAATGAATTATGATGCTGTGTATATGGTCAAGACCTATAATCAGTGTAAGTATGAAAGTAAATGAGTTTAGTTTAAAATCATGTAATTTAGTTAGCACTTTTTAAGTGTTTTCTAATACTGGACAATGGCCTAGGCCCTTTGCAACCATAGGTTTAATGCTCATAAAATCTTTTGATGTAACTGGGTGGTGGTGACATATATATGTCATATGGTTATATATATACATATGCTAATATTATGCTCATTTGATAGCTGGGAAACCAAGTAAGTGCTGGTTTTATAGCAAGTACTATTAATAGGTCCTAAATAACCACAGATAATGAGACAAAATTTCTGCTCTCAAGAAGTATGCAGTTTAAGAAAAGGGCCACATGTATTTTTACTTAGTATCACCAGAGTATTGTTGGCTCTCATGTAAGGTGGTAGTTAATATTGTTAGTTACTCGCCAGGTGGTGGTGGTGCACGCCTTTAATCCCAGCACTCAGGAGGCAGAGGCAGGCTAGTCTCTGTGAGTTCGAGGCCAGCCTGGTCTACAGAGCGAGTTCCAGGACAGGCTCCAAAGCCACAGAGAAACCCTGTCTCAAAAAACAACAACAAAAAAATTGTTAGTTACCCAGTTCATAGCTGCTATATATCTAATTTAAAACAATAAAGAGTTCTTATTTTGCCAAATTGTCTTCTCAGCTGCCCAAGGGACTCCACTCACAGTTTCAAGTTTCTGGATGCGTCCTCTAGGAATCATTGTCATAGCTGGGGAGAGGAGCACGTGTGCCCCACAGGCATGCCAAGGTGAGGTAATGAGGGCTTTTTGGAAAATGGCCCCAATGCCCTCTCAGGGTTCAGAAAAGAAATGTCCAGCCAGCAGAAGGCTTGGGATCTAAGGATGTAATGAATCTCTCACTCCGTACTTCTTCATGACAGTTTCTTTATTGCTCTGCTGCTGTTCTAATTCTCCTGTCCTACTTCTAACTTCTCCTTGGATCTTCTCCTAGCTTCTTCTCTCTCCCTAAAAACTCTCTTTATCCCAGGAGCCTTGAAGTGATAAAGAAAATACAAGAGTTACCTCTCATTGGTCAAAAGCACATTCCTAGAGCAAGTGACAAGGAGCTGAGTCATCTACCATGGCAACACAAGGGCCCAAGATTACAGGACTAAGACAAGAGGCCAGGGGGTACAGTGCCCAGTGAGATATGCTTTGAGACATAGGTCTTTTGTTAACAGGCTGGCAGGCAAAGAATTGGCATGCTTTTCTTAGGGTGCTTTGTGTATTTGTGTAGTTACCTTGGTTGGACATCTGCAACTCTAGGTCTACATACTGAGTTCCAGGATAGCCACTACAATATAACCCCCTCTCTATATGTACATATTTATTTTATACGATTTATTTATTTATTATGTATACAGTGTTCTGTCTGTCTGTGTGCTTGCTGGCCAGAAGAGAGCACCAGATCTCATTACAGATGGCTGTGAGCCACCATGTGGTTTCTGGGAATTGAGCTCAGGACCTCTGGAAGAGCAGTCAGTGCTCTTAACCTCTGAGCCATCTCTTCAGCCCTATATATATATTTAAAAGAGCCTTTGACATCAGACCCAAACTCCAAACTTCAGGGTACAGAAAATGAAATGTTGGTTCTTTTCCAGAGTTCCCATCTCTCTGCTACTGTAATGAAATATCTGAGACAATTATTGAACAAAAAAGGTTTTATTATTATTTTGAGACAGGATCTCAAGTAGTTCAGACTGGTCTCCAACTCACTCAGTAGCTGAGGATGCCCTTGAACTTCTGATTCTCTTACCTCTAACTCCCAAGTACTGGAATTATATCTATCCAATAGCATACCTAGTTTTTATTTTGTTTTAAGACAAGGTCTCACACTGTGGTTTAAACTGGCCCAAAATTTATTATGTAGACCAGGTTGGCCTTGAACTGTAACAGTCTTTCTTGCCTCTGCCTCAACTGGTGCTGGGGTTATGGGTGTCAGCTTGTGGGTTTTCTTGTGTGTGTATGTGTGTGTGTGTATGCATGCTATGGCAGTCATGTGGAAGTCAGAGGACAACTGTGGGAGTCAGTTTACTCCTTCACTATGTGGGTCCCAGGAATTGAGCATAGGTTGTTAGGCTTGGTGGTATATGCCTTTGTCTACTGAGCCATCTTGCTGGCTTTTTGTTTTTATTTTTGTTGTTGGATGGGTTTTTGTGATTTTAATTGTTTTTTTTTTTTTTGAGACAGGGTCTCATATAGCCTAGGCTGACCCAGAACTTACTATGTAAACAAAACTGGCTTTAAATTCATAGATTTGCTGCCTATGCCTCAGGATTAAAGATGTGTGCTCTTTTTCAGCATCTCCTTGATGCTGAACTGAGTCTCACATAGTGTTGAGATTATGTGTATGTAAAACTTCACCTGGATGTATTTGGCTTTTTATTGAATTCTAGTCATGACATATTAAATTATAGAGCCAGATTGTAGGGTTTTGGTGTGAGGAGTGACTTTAGTTTGCTCTGGGTATAGGTACCAGGGCCTTTAGTTTCTTCTTGTCTCCTTTCCCCTTCTCTGTTGTCTTTGCCTTTCCATAGTGAATGAAGCATGTGTTCTCATTTTCCTCACTTGTAACCATTGTTATACTGAAGTCCAGTTGCTGGCCTGTGTTTCCCTGTCTCTTCAGTTTCTGGAATCCAGTTGCTGGCCTGTGTGTCCCCCATCTCTTCAGCGCATTTCTGTTTTAAATTGTAGTGAGATGGAAATGATGATTTCTAAGCTCTTTTTTGTTTGTGTTTGTTTGTTTGGTTTTTTGTTTTGTTTTGCTTATTTTTCAAGGCAGGGTTTCTCTGTGTGGCCCTGGCTGTCCTAGAACTAGCTCTGTAGACCAGTCTGACCTCGAACTCACAGAGATCCTACTGCCTCTACCTTTTGAGTCCTGGGACTAAAGTCATGCACCACCACACCTACTTTTGTATTGGAGCTTACTGGAGGCAGAGGCAGATGGATTTCTGTGAATTTGATACCATCCTGGTCTACATTGTGAGTTCTAGGACAGCCAGGACTATGTAGAGATCCTGTTTCAAACAAACAAACAAGAAAACAACAAAAAATCCAAATAAAATAAATAAAAAACTTTTCTGGCTTTGGCTATAGTTGTGGACACCTTTAATCCCAGCACTCAGGAAGCAGAGGCATGCAGATCACTGTGAGTTCAAGATCAGCCTATGTACATAGTGAGTTTTAGGCCAGTTATGACTATACAATGATTCTCTGTCTCAAAAAATTAATTTATTACTTAAATTAGGAAAACTTTTAAAAAGTTTACTGCTGCTTGGGAGATTGTTCAGTCAGTAATGTACTTATCACATAAGCATGAGACTTGAGTTTTGGATCTCTAGCATGAAAAGAAGTTGGACATAGGATCATGTGTCTGTAACCCCAGTGCTGAGAGATCGTGGAGGCAGGCGTATCCTGGTGCTTGCTGGCCAGTTCGTCCAGCCAATAAGTGAGCTCTGGGATCAGTGAGAGACCCTGTTTCAAAACATAAGGTGGCGAGTGGCTAAAGATGCCAAGCGGTGGTGGCATATGCATTTAATTCCAGCACTCAGGAGGCAGATGCAGGTGGATCTCTGTGAGTTCGAGGATAGGTGGGTCTACAGAGTGAGTTCCAAGACAGCCAAGGCTACATAGAGAAACCCTTGAAAAACCAAAAAAAAAAAAAGACACTTGATGTTGCTTTCCAGCCTCCACATTTGTGGTGTACATATATAATGCACATATGTAACTACATAACTACACATACATGAATACTGTACACATATGTATACCACACATACATTTAAATGAAACAAAACCTTTTCTTCTGTTTTTATATTTATTTTGTGTGCATATGTGCATGTGTGCACATGCTGTGACAGGAACGTGGAAGTCAAAAGACAATTTCAGGGATCAGCTTTCCTTCTACCATGTAGGTTCTGAGGATGAAACTTCAGGTAGTCTGAGTGCTCATGGTGCTGGAAGGAGAAAGGTAATCCGTATCACCCAGCTATGTACCCTGTGTAGTCTGCCTACAAGATATACTATTACAATAGTGGCACAGATGTCATGGGAATAACTAACCACTTCTTATTGGATTTAAGATCCACTCTATTAAGGAACCATACCTGACACTGCTAAAGTGGCCAAGAACCTAAGACTAGATAGATCATGAGCCCAGAGGAAAGCTAATACTGTTATTCTGCTAGAGAAACATAGCAACAAAATGAGACCTAGTAATATACTGACATACCTATAGATCAGTGCATCACGTGATCCTCATTAGCAAAGCTTCTCATTAAAGTAGATGGCAAATAGCACCGAGACCCACAACTGGATAAAATGTAGAGAGGGAGAGACTTTGGAGCACTCGGTCCTAAATGGGATGTTTTCATCAATCCTGTCTTAATTACTTTTCTATTGCTGTGAAAAGACACCATGATCAAGGCAATTTATAAAATAAAGCATTAATTGAGGGCTTGCTTACAGTTTCAGAGGATGAATCCATCGTGATCATTATGGCAAGGAGCATGGTGGCAGGCAGACAGGCATGGTGCTAGAATAATAGCTGAGTTTTTATATATGTATATATAAGTAGACAGAGTAAGACAGGGCCTGGTATGGGCCTCTGAAACCTCAAAACCTACCCCCCCTAACACTTTCAACAAGGCCACACTTCCTAATCCTTCCTAAACAGTCCAGAACTGGGAACCAAACATTCAGATATATGAGCCTCTGGGGACCATTCTCATTCAAACGACCACAAACCTCCTCCTCTCCAGGCTCAGGGATCCATGCAGAAGAGGAGGCAGAAAGATAAAGAGGCAAAGATGATAGATTCCAAGGAACCAGTGTCTTCTAGACACAACAGATGCACATAGCTCAAAGAGACAGATGGCACTTACATGATCTTCACAAGTTCAAACCAGACAAAATCCCAGCATGGAGAAGGGGAAGTGAACTCAAAGTAGCTATTTGTAACGAATACCCTCTAGGAAAGGGAATATCAACTTTTTCCAATGGAGTGTCTGGGTACATCAACCACACTGCAGGGCACACCTTGTGCTCAGGAGTAGCAGGCTAACACAAATGGTTTTGGTTTTGTCTTAATGCTTTTGTTTGTTTCTACCTTTGTTTTTGTTTTATGAATTTAGGAGGAGAAAGGAAGTGATAACATGAATTAGGGAGGGAGGTGGGAAGATCTAGGAGGAGTTGGAGGAGGGATCTGGAGTTACAGATGGTTGTGCCATGTGGCTGCTGGGAATTGAACCGGGGTCCTCTGAAAGAGCGGCCAGTGCTCTTAATTATTGAGCGGTCTCTCTAGAGCCACCCCCTCCTTTAAAATCACATTTTTTCCTTCTGGTTTTCAAATTATGCTCCTCACTGAGGGTGTTTTCTTTTCATAAACTCAACAAACTTTATCAAATAAAATATGTATCAGCACAACTCTGAGTAATGACCAGTTAACTAGAAGGGTATTTCCAGGTAATTTAGATCACCTTATCAGAAAAAAATGATAAGGCTTTCGTCTGGTGATGACTAAAGGAAAGGTTTTAGCTTGGCTAAATTCTTATGTATGAGTTTCCCTTGGTATTATTTTTTATGTTCTTCAGTTATTCTTTGTTCACAGGGTAACAATTTTTTCCCCTTCCTTCTTTTTGCCATTCCCAGCTGCCTATGGGGTCCCACCTGCAGGACATGGAGCCCCATCTCCCAGATATGATGTCCTGCCTCCTGGATATGGAACTAGGATGTATGGATCCCCTCCTCCTCTATATGGAGCTACCCCTGTGGGCTATGGAGTCCTGCCTCCTGCATATGAAGCCCCCACTATGGAGTACGGAGTCCCACCTCCCGGATACGGAACTACAACTGTGGTGTCTAGTTCTCCACCTCCCAGATATGAAGTCTCACCTATGGGTTATGAGACTTTGCCACCTGCTCAGTCGGAAGCAGGGCATCCCATTTCTGTGGCAGCCCAGACTCCTGGATTCCAGGCATCTTTTCCCTCTACCTCATCTTCACAAGCTCATTCTCCCCACCTCTAAGATGTAAACCTTGAAGTTTCACCAAGCAAAACCGCACACTAGCATTGAAGTCGAGAAAGAACATTTAGCTATACAATCCTAGCCTCATCCTGGTAGTTGGTCCCCCACCTTGGAAGTTCAGTCATAGGACAGAACTAAGCTTTATCTCCATGCCTTGATTTTAAAAGCAGTGTCATTCTTGATTAGCTGGATAAAGGAGTAGCACAAAGGGCTAATTCCCTAATGACTTGGTTGACATTGGATGCATTTTAAAACATCTTGATGTGAGCTTGCAAGAAGCCTCTTGCCTTTCTCCTCATCTGCATTAGGAAACCTTTATAGTACTCTATTTGGGAGATACTAAGATCTGCTAAAATGTTGCATTGAGAGCTGGGCCTGGTGGTGCAGGTTTATAGAGGATGAAAGAGAAGGATAAGTTCAAGGCTTGCCTGGCCTGCAGAGTCAAGGCCAGCCTGGATAGCCTAGTGAGAGCCTGTCTCAAAGACTATAAAAAGGGCCGGGGATAGAGCTCAGCTGTAGTGTGCTTGCTTAGTATGCTGATCGCCCTAGGTTTAATCCCCAGTACCAAAATTAATTGATTAATTGAAAATGCAAGTGTCAGGCATGGGTGCACATGCCTGTAATCCCAGCACTTGAGAGGAAGAGTCAGGAAGTTCAGAAGTTCAATATCATCTCTGACTATGTAGGGAGTTAAATGTCAGCCTAGGCTATGTTAGAACACACTGAAGGCCGGGCGGTGATGGCACACGCCTTTAACTACCCCCCCCCCGCCCACCCCCGCCCTCAGAGGCAGAGGCAGGCGGAGCTCTGTGAGTTCGAGGCCAGTCTGGTCTACAAGAGCTAGTTCTAGGACAGGCTTCAAAGCTACAGAGAAACCTTGTCTTGAAAAACCAAAAAACAAACAAACAAAAAAAACAAAAAACCAAAAAAAAAAAAACCAAAAAAACCCCTCCACCTCAAAAACAAAATCATCACATTGAACACACTTGTTTCTTTTTTTTCTTCTACCTCAAACAAAAAACAGTTGTTTCTTACAGTATTTACATTAGAGAAAGAATGGGACAACCTTAATTTCCAGTGAGAAGGGTCTTATGAATTACAGCATATTCATACAATAGAATAAGTAGATGTTATAGAGAAGGTAGCCTTTAGGAAAAAGGTTCAAAACAAAGCAATAAGGGAAAAAGGTCCAAAGTAACATACTGGGAGGGAGTATGTATGTTCATTTAAAAAAGTCTACAGTCAGAATAATATACAAAGAGCTAGAAAAAGAAGCAGGGATCAGGGGAGGTGGCTCAGTTGCTCATATGCTTGCCACAAGCATGAGGGCCTGCCATTGATCACTAGCACTCAAGAAGCACACACCTGTAACTCCAGTCCTGGGGGTAGAGGGTGCAGGGACAAGATCTTTGGGGCTTGCTGACCAGCAGTCAGACTGAATCAGTGAGCCCCTGGGTCAGAGACCGTATTTCAAATAAGGCAGAGAGTAATTGAGGAATACGCCCAACACTGACCTCTGACCTCGTCATGCCCATGCACACATAGGCATGCACATCTGTACACACAATTTAACTTTAAAAGGAAATGTAGAAAATATGTGAATTACCAATTAACAACTGAAGCAATAACAACTGTGTCAATAACATTTAGACAAAATACTCAAAAAAGATGTGTGACTCAAATAGTTGGGAGGGTTGACTGAAATAAAACATTTCCAAATATTGAATGGGTTTGCTCCTGCACTGCTGAGGATTGAAGCCAGGATCATGCACACACAGCAAGTGCTCTACCACTAGATACCTTCTCTGCCCCTACTAGAATCTTTGCTATAGCAGCTTCCTGTACTAGTGTCTACCCCTATAGGATACTTGCATATGCCCACAAAGATGCATATGGAAAGGTTCTGTTGTGTTCTTTGTTTCCAACAGCACAAAATTAGAAATAACTTACATGATGTTTAATTTCTTTTTTGTTGTTTTGTTTTTGAGACAGGGTTTCTCTTTATTGCCCTGATTGTCCTGAAACTAACTCTGTAGACCAGGCTGGCCTTGAACCCACAGAGATCCACCTGCTTCTGCCTCCCAAGTGTTGGGATTAAAGGTGTGTGCCACCACTGCCCCCGGCCAATGATGGTTAATTTCTCTCTCTCTTTTTTTTTAAAGATTTATTTATTTATTATGTATACAGTGTTCTGGGGCACCAGATCTCATTGCAGATGGGTGTGAGCCATTATGTGGTTGCTGGGAACTGAACTCAGGACCTCTGGAAGAGCAGTCCATGCTCTTAATCTCTGAGCCATCTCTCCAGCCCCGGTTAATTTCTCTTGTCAAGTTGATCATTAAGAAACACCTGGGCATTACTGGAACAGACCTGTGGGTGTGTCTGTGTGGGTGTTTCCAAAGGTTTAACTGAGAAAAATCACTGAATGTGATCAACACTGTCCCATGTGCTGGGATCCTCACAGAATAGAAAGGGCATAAAGGAGAAAAGGCAGGTGGGCGCTGCCATCCCCCTCCTTCTGCTTCCTGATCAGCCACTCCTACCACATGTCTTCCCTATGAGAATATTGATTTGAACTGTGAGCCCCAAACACCATTTCTCCCTGAAGTTGCCTTCTGTTGATTATTTGGTCACAGAAGTGAGAAGAATAATTAACAAAACACATGTCCATTAATACGAAATCTAGAAACTAGTACATTCATGCCACATATCCTAACCATTTCTAAGACTGTTAAATTAGGAAAGCAGGTTGTGGGAGGTATATTAGTCTCCAGCTCCATGAGAATGAAACTCTGTAATAGGTCTATAATAGGACATTTTTAGCAAATATATACACACAAATATATATATATATTTTTTGAGATAGGATTTCCCAATGTAACCACCCTGGCTGTCCTGGAACTCACTTTGTAGACCAGGCTGGCCTCGAATTCACAGAGATCCTTCTGCCTCTGCCTCCCAATAGCTGGGATAAAGGTGTGCACCACCACCATTAACTGTGTACAATGGTACACACCTTTAATCCTAACATTTGGTGACTAAGGTAGGATGATCAGATTCAAGGCCTGCCAGGTGGTGGTGGCACATGCCTTTAATCCCAGCACTTGGGAGGCAGAGGCAGGTGGATCTCTATGAGTTAGAGGCCAGCCTGCTCTACAGAGTGAGTTCCAGGGCTGGCTCCATAGCTACTGAGAAACCCTGTTTCAGAAAAAAAAAAAAAAGAAAGAAAAGAAAGAGAAAAAGATTCAAGGCCTGCCTGGGCTACACAGTGTGACTTTATCTCAAGAAAACAAAAATATATTTACATGTAATAAATATTTTGTAACATCATATATAGTCAATGAAATTTTTCAATAGTTACACTTTCTACACAATTTCAACTGAAATTATGATACCATAAATGCCATATAGGAGATTTTTTAAGTAACCATTAGTCAAATTTTGAGGTTGTGTGTGTGTGTGTATAGGCCTGGTGCCTATGGAAGCAAGAGTCAGGTACCCTGGAACTGGAATTATAGGTGGGTCTGAATCCATATGGGAGAGTTGGCAATCAAACCTGAGTCCTCTGCAAGAGCAGAAAGTGCTTTTAACTGCTGAAATATCTCTCCAGATGGCAAAGGTTTTTTTGTTTTGTTTTTTTGTTTTTGGTTTTTGAAGACAGGGAAAGACAGGGTCCTTCTGTAGATCAGGCTGGCCTCGAATTTACGGAGATTCACCTGCCTCTGCCTCCCGAGTGCTGGGATTAAAAGTGTATGCTGCTGCCGCCACCACCACCACCCAGCAGGTGTTTTTCTTTTGTTGTTGTTAAAAATTATGTGGCTGTGTGTGTGTGGGAGTATACCTGTGAATACAGGTTCCTGGGGAGACCAGCAGACCTTAGATCCCCCTGGAGCTGGAATCACAGGCATTTGAAAGTCATCTCTTCAGTCACTGTAAACAAAGCTTATTGGATCACTCTGGTGGGAGAAGGGAAGACAGGAATGCTGAGAGAAACGTGAACAGTTGGAGCCGAGTTCATGAGGTTTCAGAGGAGAACAAGGACTCTATCATGAACTTGCCTACGGTCCACTTCTGTCATTGTTTCGGTCAAGAATCTAGTTTCACTCTGCTCTGATCTTGAAGTTGAAATTTAAGATAATGGATTTAAAGATATGGAATAATTTGCTGGAGGAAGTGTAAGTCCCTGGACCAGTGAGTGGCCAGGCCCTGGCCCCAGACTACACTAATGGCCATAGCAGCCTTTCCAGCCCCTTGAGACACAGGTGGCCAAATTCTGCCCTACAAGAAAAAAAAAACAACCAAGATCAGGTCACCCTGCAAAGCTCTGTGTCCCCCAATAAACCCTATATACAGTCTGCCTTCTGCTCAATCCTTTGCAACTTATCTCCCAAGCAGAGGCAGCCACTCTTCTTGTCTTTCCTGATCTCTTAGGTGAGGTTTGTTGCCTGGTGTTGAAAGACCTCCTGATTGGGGAGACTCTCACTCAAGTCTCGGGATAACACAACCCCACAGGAACTCACAAGAGACCGTCCTTGCTGCAATCGCACAAGGTTTATTGACAAGTACCAGCGCTGGGGTCGAGACTCAGCCCACGCAGGGGAGGAGTTCGACCCCGAGTAGCTGGGAGAAGGAGTTTTTAAGGGACGAAACCACAACCCAGTAATCCGAAGAGAGTGGGGAGGGCGTTATTGGAAAATTCTGAAAATATCAGTGATCATTGAAAATTACGAAAATACCAGTGATCATCACAAGGGGTAACTCCCCGTTTATTATCAAGATTATAATCTAACTTTATCTTCAGCTAGTTCCTGAAACAGGGTCACTGACCTGGCTAACCTAGATATTTTGGCTCTTCTCTTCCTGCTAGAGGTCTGGATTTATCCGGGTCTTTCAGTGTGACTTTGTGGTATTCCTTGGCTCCTGACTGCCAGGATACCTTTCTATTCAGAGCTACAATGCTTACAAAACATGTGCACCTCAATCCCATTCACCTCACCTCCTGGTCTCTCCAAAGCGTCCCATCACCCCTGCAGCATCCTCTCCAACAACACTCTTTTGGGGAATATTATTTTAAGCTGTGTGGCTTTTGTTTATGCTGCATCTGTTTGACTCTGTGAAACTGTGATTCGTTGCCTGTCTAAAACACCTGATGGTCCTAATAAAGAACTGAATGGCCAATAGCAAGGCAGGAACAAGGATAGGTGGGGCTGGCAGGCAGAAAGATAAATAGGAGACATGAAGGTGGAGCAACAAGAGAACAGGGGGAGGAGGACTACAGAGGCCAGGCACCCGGCCAGGCACAGAGTAAGAGTAAAAGTAAGATATATAGAAGTAAGAAAAGGAGAAAGCCTAGAGGCAAAAGGTAATAGGGCTAATTTGAGTTAAGAAAAGCTGGCAAGAAACAAGCCAAGCAAAGGCTGGGCATTCATAACAAAGAATAAACCTCGATATGTGATTCACTTGGGAGCTGGGTGGTGGGCCCTCCAAAAAGCCAAAAAAGTAAAACATCACACTACAACATCCCTTAAAATCAATTAAAGACAAGAAAAAACCCCCCAAAACTCTATTTTGCTTCTCTGTCTTTCATTCATCCCAGTGGCATTGGGTGCTGCAGTGTGCCATGCAGTATACCCCTTTGACCAGTCAGCCCCACCCACACAATGTGCAGTGCAACGAGTCGTTGGTCTGGTTCAAGGCCTCTGGAACACCATCATCATGGGACTCTCACTGAAACTCCTCTCGGATAGCCTGCTGTTGCCCCATGTTATGCATAGCCTGTGGTTACTGTTCTGCAGGACCAGTCCCTTTCACACGCTCCAGCAGGTCATAGATGTGGCTATGGGTGGTACCTGAGCTGGTCAGTTCAGGTCACTGGGATTGCCTGTAATGGTTAAAGTAAAATGTTGCAGGTCCCTGAGTGGCTGCAGTGGGCAGCAGGTCCTGAGACCACACCACAGGTCCCCAAAGTGGCAGCAGGTAGCAGGCAGTGGCTCCCGAGAGCAGCCAGTCCCAGGCAGGGATGGCACAGTTCCCCCGAGGGGCTGCAGCAGGCCATGAGTCCCAGGCAGGGAGCCTTGTAGTGGGTGAGAGACCTCGATAGGGCAGCCGGTCCCATGAGGAGAGACAGAGAAATGGGCAGGTCTCCAAAGGCGGTTGGTTCCAAGCGGTGGGCGAGAGACAGACATGGATAGGCACGCCATGCAGAGTGAGGTTGGATATTTATTTAGTGGGTTATGAAGGGGAAAGGGGAGAAGGGGAGAAGAGCAGAGGGAGAGAAAGAGAAACAGGGGGAAGGGGAGAAGTGGGGAGAAGGGAGAGATAGAAGCAGCCTCTTTGAGAGGGAGATGGAAAAGGAGGGAGTGGGCATGGCTTGTCTCTTAAAGGGACAGAGCAGACCATTACATTTCCCCTTCCAGTGAAAGGCAGAGCCCGTGGTGAGAGTTGGGGCCATCTCAAGTGCAGGGGCCAGCTCTCCTGCTGCAGTGTCCAGTGAGGGTCAGAACCAGTCGTCCCAGGGACAACTCAGATTTCAGCATGCATTTTTCCTA
The DNA here is from genome assembly GCA_004026605.1 of Ondatra zibethicus. NCBI lineage: Eukaryota > Metazoa > Chordata > Mammalia > Rodentia > Cricetidae > Ondatra > Ondatra zibethicus. The sequence continues at coordinate 56,848 of PVIU01009430.1, forward strand.
TCACCCCCATGGCAACATGGGGGGGGGGCGCAGACCCCAGCTGCAGCAGGAACACAGACCCAGACGTGGTCTTTGTTTTCATTTATAAAGAAGTGGTGGGGGACTGGTCCCACAAGGTCATCTGAGTCCTTGCCAGGTCCCCTGGTGGGTGACCTGAGGCCTCAGTGGGAGACAGACAGATAGATACGCCATACAGAGAGAGTTTGGGTATAGAGTTTAATTAGTGGGTTATGGAAGGGGGAGGGGAAGGGTGTCAGGGACCAGCCTCGACAAAAAGTACCTCTCGCCAGGGTAAGGGCATGGGGATTAGAAATATAGTAAAGAATATAAAGACAAAAATGAAAATAATAAAACAGAGCAGCATATAGGATAGTATTGGGAGGGAATTTCCGAGTACTGAAAATTTGCCTGTGTTTAATTTCCAACTGCCTAAAATACCCTGACCCCAAAAGGTAGGAGTAAGACAAAAGACTACATTAACATGATACAAGGAAATGAACACATCAATTGGAAGTCATGGGCTATGTTCATAGTTAAACATTCTGTTGCTAGAACAAAATAAGTCACCAAGTCACATTCACACCCTAGACCAAATCACTCTGTAGGCAAACCACTCCCTGGGTGGAATCCCAAGTTATTTCCATAAAGGGAATTGGAACTTAATTGGATCCTTAAGACTTTTGTTTGAGGTAGGAACAAACTACTTCCCTATTCCAGGAATACAAGGTCTGACTATTAGCCACACCTGTTGACAAAAGCCTTGAGAGCAAAACTCTGATTTACAATCAGGTGGGACCTTTGTCTGAGGTAGAAGCACAATAACCTTGAAGGAACTAGAAACAAGTTCCAATCTGGCCTTTGGTCGACGTGGAAATAGGCCTTTTTGGACTCCACAGAAGGGGAAGTGGAGAAGGGGTGAAGTGGGGGAAGGAAAGAGAGAGGCATCTTCCTCTCCAGAAGGGCAGATAGAGAGAGAAGGAGAGGAAGAGAGAAAGAGGATTGGAGAAGAGGTAGGAGATCTGCTTGCCTAGGTAGAAGGGGGAGGGGTAAGAGGTTGGGAGTGGGAGGAGCTTGTCTCTTAAAGGGATAGGGTCCCAGGTTACAGACCAGGCAAGAGATTACAACAGTCTTCAGTAGCAGTTCAGGCACAGATGTCTCCATGGCCCCAGTGGCAGCATAAGTCATCCAGAGCAATATGGCCCTGGAGGTAGAAAGGCCCTTGGACACCAACGTGGTCTCAGGTGGCTGTCCAGACTCTGCACAGTACTTGGTGGCAACAGGAGCCATGGATATCAACCAGGACCCTGGCTGTTGCTGGGCCATAGACCCATATACGGCCCTAGGCAGCAGCCCAGGCCTGTAAAACACCATGGCCCCGTGTGGCAGTGCAGGCTGCCCATATCAGCATGGCCCTGGTCGCTGTACAACCTTTAGGCGCCAACATAACCACAGGTTGCACACAGACTGAGGGCATCTGTGTAGTTTTTGGTATCACCATGGGCCATGGATATCAACACAGACCCTGGCCAAGGCAGGGTCATGGACCAAGACATGGCCCTCAGCAACTGACCTGGTCCAGATAATGCTGTGGTCCCCAGTGACAGTACAGGCCACCCAGACCAGTATGGCCCTTGGGCACCAATGTGGCCATAGGCTGCAGCCTAGACTCCAGGCATCTGTATGACCTTTAGAGGTAGCACAGACTGTTGTGTTTTTTTAAAAGAAAGAAGGTGACCCAGCAGCTTGCTGCAGCTTGCCCAGACCACGCGGTCTCCGCGGCGGGTGGGCGGCCAGACCACGCGGCTAGTCTCCGGGTCCCCATATGGGCTGTGCGGCGGTATGGATGGACAAAAGAGAGCCGGATAGGCACGCCATGCATGCAGAGTTAAACATTTATTAGATGGGTGATGGAGGGAAAAGAAGAGAGAACATAAAGAGATAGAGAGAGACAGAGATATAGAGGGAAGGGGGGGAGAGGGAAGAGAAGCAGCTGCTGCTCCCGTGAGAGCGGAAGAGGAAGAGAGCGAGAATTGGGGTCAGAGGCTGGAAGCTGGGAGTGGGCGTGGCCAATAAGAGGCCAAATACTACACAGACCACAGACATCAACATAAACCTGGGCTACTGTGGGACCATGGACCTAAACATGGTCATGGAAGCAGCCTGGGCCTGGATGTCATAATGGCCTTGTGGGGGCCAGCCATGAGAAGCTAAGTCTGGGCAGGTCACCCAAAGGAAGCTCTTTACTTCCAACCATTATCACCTGGGACTCTGGCCATCGATGAATTTAAATGGAGTCTGGAGTCTCAGTAGTTTACCCTGAGACAATACCTGGTAGCAGGAAAACACCACAAGCTGAGATGACCTGACCCCCACCCAAGAGCAGACCATTCAAAGGAAATGCCTGACATTCCAACCGCTGTAGATAGGATCATCTGCCAGCACACCTTACCAGGACACCCCTAGACAAATGTCAGCCAGTCAGGGGTCCTGAACCTCAGAGACCCCCTCACCCCCACCTTTACTACTATAAAAACCCATTTCTAATTGAGCTCAAGGCTCTCCGGTTATTCCGGTTAGGCGTTGGACATGCGGAGAGACCGAATTTGCAAACTTGAGTAAAATAAAGGCTCTTTGCTTTTACATATGGGACTTGGTCTCCTTTGTTGGTGTTTGTGGAGACCTCGAGGATTTGGGCATAACAGGCCTCAGGTGGCATCACAGGTCCTTCAGACATCACTCAGGTGGGGACCCAGTTTCTGGGCATCCATATGACCCTTGATGTTGACAGGCACCGTGGACATCAATACAGACCCTGGTTGCAGTAGGGCCACAGACCCACATATGGTTGCTGGCTGTAGTTCAAGCCTAGAGGACTCTGTAACCCTGGGTGACAACCCAGACCAATTAGATAGGGATAATCCCGGCTGTGACTTGGCCCCAAGCACCTACATGGCCATGTGTGGCAGCCCTTGCCCCAGGACTCTTTATGGCCCTCAGTAGTAAGAGGAGCCAAAGACATCTATACTACCATGACTGTTGTAGGTTCACAGACAGGGCCCTTGGCAGTAGCCTAGGACCTGACTGTAATGGTTTGTCCTGTCCCTTTAAGAGACAAGCCCTGCCCACTCCCTCCCCTGTCCACCAAGGCAAGGGGATCTTCCTTCTGTTTCCAGTCTGAGCTTCCTTTCCATTTCTCTCCCGAGGAGGCAGTTTCTCTTCTCTCCTCTCCCCTCCCCTGCCCCCATCTCTCTCTCTCTCTTTCTCTCTCTCTCTCTCTCTCCTTCTCTCTGCCATTCCCCCTTCTCCCCTCTCCCCTTTCCCTTTCCCCTCCATAACCCACAAGATAAATACCCACTTTCTCTGCATGTCGTGATATCTGTCTCTGTCTCTCACCCGCCATGTGGCTCCCTGCCTGGGACCCGTTGGCCCTCGTGGCCTGCCGCTGCACCCCTCGGAGAACCTCAGCATTTAATCTAAACCATTACATTTGGTTCTCGTGACTTGGCCAGGCTCTCTCCACATTCCCTTCTGCCCATGGATGGGCCAGCTGAGGACACGTGGAACCCTAGGCTCAGAAACCGAGTTTCTTTACAACAGCCCCGAGTTCTATCTGCCTAAATGCTGACCTCTACACACGCCAGCAGCTTCGGTGACCATAAAAACAATTAAGTCTCATGTTTTAAACTGGTATGTACTTTTAATTCTCTTACAAAAATATGGTATACTATATTAAGCTGTTCTCTACTATTGTTAGTTCTGCTGTTAACCTTCTATTGCAAGCAGTTTTTTCTTCTTTTTGTCTTTTTATGAGTGTAAATCTTACCTGTTAAGTTGAGAGCCAGTACAGTCACGCTCAGACCCAGCTCTCCAGGCAGATTCTATAACTTATCTATACCCAGTAAACAGCCCTCATCTGCTCAGAGATCTGGGGAATATGGCATTTAATTATTTAATTATTAATTATTTAATTATTAAAAGACTTTTCATAACAAAAAGAGACAGGTTGGCTCCTAGCAGTAGCACTATACTTCCTCCAAAGAAGACAGAAGGGCACAGAACAACATCCATCTGCAATTCGCTTCAACTGTCGAGCACTGACCACTGGGAAAAACTGCCTTTCATCTAAACTGAAGATCTCCAGACAGTGGACAGAATCACTGGAATAGGCAGCCTAGCTGCTCAGGTCAAGGTAGGCTTGTCTTCCTACAGATTTCTTAGCCCATAGGATCTCCTGGAGCCTAACAGGCTCTGTGCTAAACAGCAGAAGGCAAATACAACCCTCAGTGACCATGGAGGATTTTGAGGAGTAGCTCTAGGTGCCAACAAAGTAAGTTCTCTGTTGTTTTTAAATCAATAACTCAAGTAAAAGTTTATCCTTCTCAAAGATCTCTGAGATGCAGTTTGACAGCTGAGAGGTTTTGTTGTTTAAAATGACAGCCTCACCAAACAAATTTCAATAAGATATTCTCTCTCACACTGCTTTTATTAGTCTTAAAGATACTTTTCATTATGCAAAAATATCTGTCACAGTCATTCTGATATAAATATGTTGCTGTTTAAAACTTACGTTTTCACAAACCCCAAAAATTTTTGTGAGTTCCAGGAAGCTGAATTAAAGGATCCACCTTAAAAAGGTCAGATACATCCCTCTCAATTTCCTGGTCCTAAAATTTTTTACCCTAAACTTAATTTTGTCCTCTGTTCTGCCAACACCTAAAACAGGTATAAGAGACACCAGACACTTCCATACCACAAACACTGGGCAGGAGCAAAGAGACCAGCTACGCCAGGATGTGAGCAGCACCCAGCTTTCTCAGGATCCCCCTCAAGACAATGCCCACAAATAAGCAGGAAGCAGTCTTGAGAATCCACTGCCACAATTCCTTTAACCTGTTGTGCCTAACCTCCCTCCTTTTTATTATAAAAAAGAGATGGGAATGTAATGGTCTGTTCTGTCCCTTTAAGAGACAAGCCCTGCCTGTTCCCTCTCCTGTCCCTGAGGCAAGCAGATTTTCCTTCTGCTTCCAGTCTGAACTTCTTCCTTTCTGTCTCTCTCCCAAAGAGGCAGCTTCTCTTCTCCTCTCCTCTCCCACATCTCTGTTTCTCTCTCTGCTCTTCCCACTTCTCTCCTTTCCTTCCCCCCCCATAACCCACTAAATAAATACCCATTTTCTCTGCATGGCATTACTATATGTCTAAGTCTCTCACCTGCCATGGTCTCCCACCTGCCATGGCTCTAAACCATCCACAGTGGCCCCTTGCACCCCTAGGAGAGCTGCACCATGTACCCAGGAGGCAAACAGGACTCCCAGAACAGTGTGTTTTCCATGGCCCTTACTTCTTCAGATTCATCCCTTTCTGTAGGATGTTGTCTTAGGGTTTTTTAAAAAAGATTTTATTTATTTATTATGTATACAATGTTCTGCCTACATGACAGAAGGGGGCACCAGATCTCATTACAGATGGCTGTGAGCCACCATGTGGTTACTGGGAATTGAACTCAGGACCTCTGGAAGAATAGCCAGTGTTCTTAACCTCTGAGCCATCTCCCCAGGCCCTGTCTTAGGGTTTTTATTGCTGTGAAGACATGGCAACTTATTTTTGAGACAGGGTTTCTCTGTAGTTTTTTGAGCCTGTCCTGGAACTTGCTCTGTAGGCCAGGCTGGCCTGGAACTCACAGAGATCTGCCTATCTCTGCCTCCTGAGTGCTGGGACTAAAGGCGTGTGCCACCAAGGCCCCCTGACCATGATAATTCTTACAAAGAAAATATTTAATTAAGGTGGCATCTTAGAGGTTCAATCCATTATTATCATAATGGGAAGCAAGGCAGCATGCAGGAAGACGTGGAGCTGACCAGAAGGCACCAGGAAGTCGATTGACTGTCACACTGAAGGAAACTTGAGAAAAAGAGACCTCAAAGCCCACAGTGACACACTTCCTCCAATACAGCCACACCTCCTAGTAGGGCCACTCCCTTTAGGGGCCATTTTCTTTCAAACCGCCACAGACATGAACCTCTCTCTGCCTCTTTTCCCTCCCACATCCCATCATGCATTTGCTTACCATAATGGTGTCCAACTGCTCCACGCCACAAGGCGCTGGGTAGTCCTGAGGTTTCTTCTCTGCCCTCTCAGAGCAAACTGTTCCGAGGGGGCATGTGTGTGTCCACCTCTGGCCACTTGGTTCTAATCTAACTTAACCTAATCTAATAATTAATTAATTAATTGTATGTGCTAGTACCATGGTTCATGTGTGTAGGTCAGGAGAGAACTTTTTGGTTTTGTTTTGTGTTTTGAAACAGGGTTACTCTGAGTAGCCCTGGTTATCCTGGAACTCACTCCATAGACCAGGCTGACCTTGAACTCACAGAGATCTGCCTGCCTCTGCCTCAGAGGACAATTTTTGAAAGCCAATTCTGTCTTTTCACCATATGAGTCCTGGGGATTGAATTTAGGTCACGAGGCTTGGTGGCGGCAAGTGCTTTACCCGAACTGGCTCTTGTCTGGTGTCATTGTTCCTGGAATGCTTTCCATTAGAAGTGCTTCCTGAGGCTGAAGAGATGGTTCAGAGGTTAAGAGCACTTACAGCTCTTGTAGAGGACCTGGTTGGTTCCCAACACATAGTGGTTCATAGCCATCTGAAAGAGCAGTCCCAGGAAATCCAACCCTATCTTTGACCTCTGCACGAAGTGGGTACACATGTGGGCACATACATACACGCATCCAAACACACACACACACACACACACACACACACACACACACACACACACAATAAGTAAAATTCTTTAAAAAATAAGTAAAATCCTTAAAAATATAAGTAAAAGTCTTCTTAAAAAAGGACTACTTTCTATGATTTGTACTTGGTACCTCATGTATTCAAAGCAACCATTTACTCTGTGTCTTAGTTTGGATTTCTATTGTGAAGAGACACCATGACCATGACAACTCTTATAAAGGAAAGCATTTAATTGAGGTGACTTGCTTAGTTACAGGAATTCAGTCAATTATCACCACGGTGGGGAGCATGGTGGCCTGCACACAGATGTGATGCTGGAGCTGAGAGTCCTTACAACTTGATTCAGGGGCAACAGAAAGTCGATCGACTGTCACACTGAGTGAAGCTTGAGAAAAAGCCCTCACGGTCTGCCCCCACAGTGACACACTTCCTCCACTAAGACCACACCCACTTCAACACCGCCACACCTCCTAATAGTGCCACTCCTTTTGGGGGCCATTTTCTTTCAAAACACCACATTCTGCTTCAACAGATCCAGGAGAACTTAGCTGGGTCTACTGCATGCTTAGAGCACCTACCTGTGCTGGCTCCCACAGGGTCACTTCCTGTGCTCTTCTTCCTGTCTCTCTCTTATCTCCACACAGAAGTTGTGGTCCACTCTCTCATATAATCTCTATTAGGAATAAGAAGGGTGGGAAGGAATGAATGCCCTTAGGCCTGACAGCCCGCACTCACAAAATGAACCCCTAACTGCTCCTCTTTGCAAGTGGCTACATGCCCAACAGCCTGCCAAACGGAGCCTTCCTTTGTCAACTGTCTTGAGAAATCCAGGAAGAAATATATAGGTTGTATAGCTGGTGTGCTTTTAGTTCATAAATTAACCTTCGAAAGAAACAGGGTATGACTTTGTTTCTTTAACTTGGTTGCTAAGGCACCCTCATTTCTCTAGTTGATATGTTTTCCCAGGATTTTGTAAAAGTATCTAAAGGTCAGACTGCTACTTCTTGGTCCTGCAGTTCATCCAATCTAAGGGCTTGTGACATGGGCACCTTGGAGGAGGCTTTAGAGCTCTGTGTGTCAGGGATCCAGCCTTATGCCAACACTGCTCATGATGGACAGTGTAACAGAGCCTTAATGCCCATTCCTTGAGAGACCCACAGTTCTCTCTCCAGACTCCAAGATTCCCCTCTCTCAGCTGCTGGGGGTCTGTATTGTTCCCATCTCCTGAGCATACCCAGGGTATAACCTTAGAACTCCTGTTCCACAGAAGATAAGGATGGGCCTTTGAGTACTCATTGACTGTCCCTTCTTTGTTTGACACTTGGCCGATTGTTCGAAAATCTTGTATGTTTGTGTGGATATCTTGAAAACGGAGACAAAATCCAGATTAATCCTGCAAAATATCAGTCTGCTGCAGAGGTTACCTAGACACTGGGTAGCAAGTGGGATGTGTAACATCTGTCCTGGCTTTTTCTTGAGTGAATTCAGGGGAAAGGAGAGAATAGGACATGCTCATCCTACACTGCTGGAGAACACTCTTTGAAAGATAGTGTAATGAATGTCACAAGAGGGATTCTAGCCCACACTCAGGACCAAGAGTTCCTGCCTCCTATTGGTGGTTAGTACTGTCTGTTGGGGACTGTGGATCCCTGGACCCTGAATTTTCTATGACCCTTTGCCTGCTGGAGTAAACAATTTGTTTTCCTGTGCTTGCAGCTGCTCTGAGCAACCTATGCTTGCAGCTGCTCTGAGCACAAGACCCTGATGGCAGGGGAGTAGTTTCTGGTGGCTTGCAGATGAAGGATCCTGAGAGCTAGGATCTGGTCATTGGTCAGGGAAGGCACTATATAAGCTGCCCTGGAACACAATAAAGTTGGTATTCTTGGCGTTCTTGTTTCAAGGATGATCTGTGTCCCTGTGTGTGTCTGTGTGTGTTTCAATCTCCAGGCCCTTGCCTGGCTTGCAAACCATCCTGTAGTGCAGGCCCTACGCTACAGGCATAGTACCATAGTACATGTAGTAGTAGGGACGCTACAACTGACCACCCAGTTTCTTCCTGACCCTGGAGCCCGCTGCCCTTCCAATGCCACCCACTTTGTCTATTCACTTGTAATCTCTCTCTTGCTTCCATGTTTGCTGTCACTGGTACCCTAGTCCCAGTCTGTTCTCCAGGCTCCAGCTGAAAGGCCAGGCCCCTTCTGATAAACTAGTCTGGAACAATCTAAGCATTTCTTGTGGGGATGCTGGCAACTGCTAGAAAATTTCCCAAATAATATGGGCAGGCATAGCAAAACACAGCACTTGGGGAGTCAGTTTTTCCTCCTTCCATGCAGATGCTCAGGATCAAAGTCAGGTCGTCAGACTTGGCGGCAGGTGCCACTAACTTCTGAGCCATCTTGCCAGCTCTTGGGGGGCTGCATTAGGATAATAGTGAGTTGGAGGCCATTCTGAGCTGTACCGTGAGACCCTGTTACAAAACAAAGCAAAGCAACCATCGTGCTGTTGGACCCTGAAGTCCAATCACCGAGGAGGAGTTGCCCCAAGAAAACACTCTCATACTGCATTTGATGTAAAAGCATGAGGATTTAATTCTGTCATGACAGGGTCTTTTAGCATTCGAGAAGCCAAAAGACCCCAAATAGTCACCAGATGAAGGTTATAATTTGTGGGATCATTTTTGTTTGGCAGACCGTTAGAAGAGATTAGAAATAAAATTTCAGACTTTGGGGAGAGCTATGGTTTCTCTGGCCATTTGAGATGCTTGGTGTCGGAGGCAGGGATCTTTTCCACCACCACTCCCCTTATGGTTTACAGGGTCCCAGCTGGCCAAAGCTGGCAAGTTCTATAGTCCCACAGACTCTGTGTTCAAAAGGTTTTTGAAAATGCTTTCTACCACAGTTGGTTGCTAGGCAACGTGCCAACTTAATCCTATAGTGATCCAAGGTGCTAGGTGCTGTTTGTAGCTTCATCTTACAGCTATGCATAATAAGGTTTGAGGGCCTTAGAAAACCAGAGTCTACAACCATTCAGAGGTGGAGGTGGTCAGGTGCCATGGTGAACACCTTTAAATCTAGAGGCAGGTGGATCTCTGTGAGTTCAAGGTCAGCCTGGTCTACTTAGTGAACACCAGGCCAGCTATGACTGTAGAGTGAGAATTACCTGATGCTGACCTCTGGAAAGAGACTGTAGTTGCCAAGTTTTCCTAGCAGGAATCCATCAGCCATCTTGTGAAAACCCACACTAAAGTCTCTGTGTAGAGGATTGTGGCTCCAGCTATGGCTATCATATAGGGTTTTTGCTTGTTTGTTTTATTTTTGTTTTCCAAGACAGGATTTCTTTTTTCTTTTTTTGACTGTTGAATCCTCCTCGTTTATCTTCCACACACTTATAGATTTCACTTCAAAAGGGGAGGAGGGAGGAAACAGACTTCATTAACATGATATGAGGAAGCGACTTGAATTCTCCAACCTTTGCTCCACCTCTATACCCAAAATACTAATTAACCACACCCTAGGTCAGACTCTTTTGTTTGTAAGCATATCTGTTGTCAAAAACTTTGAGAGAGCAAAAATCAACTCAAACTCTCTGACCTCCAGGCAGGGTGGAACAGGCTCACAACTGTGTAACCACACTATGCCCCCTACTCTATGCTTCTGATCTTTGTACAATGTGGAAAGCTGTCCTTAATGTCACAGTATCAGATACTCTAGTGACGTGCTGTCCCAGATTCCTCCCCGGGGACTTGGCAGCAGGCTGCACCCAGTTCCACACTGTTATAAACATGCTCAAGGTGTCCTAGTGAGTCAAGCTGTATGCATATATATCATCTCTGGGTAGCCAAGACAGGATTTCTTGCCAGGTGGCGGTGGTGCACGCCTTTAATCCCAGCACTCAGGAGGCAGAGGCAGGTGGATCACTGTGAATTCAATGCCAGTCTGGTCCACAAAGAGAATTCCAGGACAGCCAGGACTGTTACACAAAGAAACTCTGTCTTGGAAAACAAACAAACAGCAATAACAACAAAAAACCCAAAAACAAACAAGCAAGCCGGGTGGTGGTGGCGCACACCTTTAATCCCAGCACATAGGAGGCAGAGGCAGGCAGATCTCTGTGAGTTCGAGACCAGCCTGGCCTACAAGAGTTAATTCCAGGACAGACTCCAAAGCTACAGAGAAACTGAAAGACCTCCGGATCGGGGAGACTTACACTCAAGTTTCGGGATAACACGACCCCCCCAGGAACTCATGAGAGACCGTCCTTGCTGCAATCACATGAGGTTTATTGAAAAGTACCAGAGCTCTGGGGCTGAGACTCATAGCCCACGCAGGGGAGGAGTTCGACCCCGAGTAGCTGGGAGAAGGAGTTTTTAAGGGACAAAACGACAACCCAGTAATCCAAAGGGGGTGGGGAGAGCATCATTGGAAAATTCCAAAAATACCAGTGATCATCACAAGGGGGTAACTGCCTGTTTATTTTCAAGATTATAATCTAACTTTTTCTTCAGCTAGTTCCTGAATCAGGATCACTGACCTGGATAACCTAGATTTTTTTTTTGGCTCTCCTTGAAAGACCCTAAATGCATTTGTAAGGCCCCTCAACCCTAAGACATTTTTCTAAAATCTTACACTCACTCTCTCTTGGAAACGTGATAGTTGCCTACACACACTCATCCTCCTGTGTCCTTGAGAATAATCTTCAAGCATAACTCCATTTTGGGAATTGAGGCAAAGACAACCCACGGATGTTGACTCAGTTCCTGATGTATTGATTCAGTCACCAGATCAAGGTCAGGATGGCTCACAGATGCCCCCCCTTATCTCACCTGATCAAGCAGCTACTCTCCTGCCCTGGCACAGACCAATCACTGCTAGTAACCCTTTGAATAAGCCAATTCAATTAGTTGGAAAACAACCCTCAGGTTCCCCCCCTTGTTTCTGTGGCTTTTTGCTTTAAAAGATGGGCTATAACAACTATTGGAGGTCCTTCATATCCCGAACCTGAGGGACCCTGTCATGACAGAATAAAAATCCTCTTGCTTTTGCATCAATTGTGGTTGTGGTGTCTGGAGCAACTCCTCCCTGATGTTTGGACTTCTAGTCCAACATCCTCTTCCTGCTAGAGGGCTCTGCATTTATCTGGGTCTTTCAAAACCCTGTCTCAAAGAACCAAAAAAAAAAAAAAAAAGCAAAAAAGACAGGGTTTCTCTGTTTGGGCCTGGTTGTCCTGGGGAATTTGTTCTGTAGACCAGGCTGGCTTCGAACTCACAGAGATCTGCCCGCCTCTGTTTCCTGAGTGCTGGGATTAAAGGTGTATGCCACCACCATCCAGCCACAAAGGGTTTTTAAACAAGAAAAATGAAGTGAATTAGGTCTGCTCTGAGTGTGAGAGAGAAATAGACAGAGAGATCCCACCCTAAGGAAAAGGCAGGTGGGGGAAATTTAGATGTGGTCAGATTTTTCTTTGGGCCACCAGCTCACAAATAACAACATGAAGACTAATTATGAAATTATTAATTATGAAAGCTCAGGCTTGTCCCATTAACTCTTACAACTTAAATTAACCTGCTTTTATTAATCTGTTTTACCATGTGACTTTTTACCTTTCTTTCATTCTGTATGTCCGACTCCATGTCTCATTGGCCTCTCCTCTGCACCTCAATTATCTCTTTCTACTTCCTCTCTCTGCACTGAAGTCCTGCCACCTATACCTCCTGCCTAGCTACTGGCTGTTCAGTCCTATTTATTTATTTATTTACTTATTTATTTATTTATGTATGTATGTATGTATGTATGTATGTATGTAGTTATTGGTTTTTCGAGACAGGGTTTCTCTGTAGTTTTGAAGCCTGTCCTGGAACTAGCTCTTGTAGACCAGGCTGGCCTTGAACTCACAGAGATCCGCCTGCCTCTGCCTCCTGAGTGTTGGGATTAAAGGTGTGCATCACCACCGCCCATCCATTCAGCCCTTTATTTATTTAAATCCTCATAACCAGTTTTTATTATTGATATTTATTGAGCTCTACATTTTTCTCTGCTCCCCTCCCAGTATCTCCCCTCCCCCCCTTCAATCCTCCTCCAAGGTCCCCATGCTCCCAATTTACTCAGGAGATCTTGTCTTTTTCTACTTTCTACTTCTCATGTAGATTAGATCTATGTAAGTCTCTCTTAGGGTCCTCATTGTTGTCTAAATTCTCTGGGATTGTGGTTTGTGGGCTGGCTTTCTTTGCTTTATGTTTAAAAACCACCTATGAGTGAGTACATGTGATAATTGTCTTTCTGTGTCTGGGTTACCTCACTTAAAATGATGTTTTCTAGTTCCATCCATTTTCCTGCAAAATTCAAGCTGTCATTATTATTTTCGGCTGTGTAGTACTCCATTGTGTAAATATACCACATTTTCCTTGTCCATTCTTCAGTTGAGGGACATTTAGGCTGTTTCCAGGTTCTGACTATGACAAACAAAGCTGCTATGAACATAGTTGAGCACATGTCCTTGTGGCACGATTGAGCATCCTTTGGATATATACCCAAAAGTGGTATTATTGGGTCTTGAGGAAGGTTGTTTCCTAATTTTCTGAGAAATCACCACACTGACATCCAAAGGGATTGTACCAGCTTGCATTCCCACCAGCAATGCAGAAGTGTTCCCTTTTCCCCACAACGTCTCCAGCGTAAGTTGTCATCAGTGTTTTTGATCTTGGCCATTGTTACAAGTGTAAGATGGAATCTCAGAGTTGTTTTGATTTGCATTTCTCTGATGACTAAGGATGTTGAACATTTCCTTAAGTGTCTTTCAGCTATTTTAGATTCTTCTGTTGAGAGTTCTCTGTTTAGGTCTGTACTCCATTTTTTATTGGATTATGTTTCTTTTGGTGTCCAATTTCTTGAGTTCTTTGTATATTTTGGAGATCAGACCTCTGTCTGATGTGGGGTTAGTGAAGAGCTTTTCCCATTCTGTAGGCTGTCGTTTTGTCTTGTTGACCATGTCCTTTGCTTTACAGAAGCTTTTCAGTTTCAGGAGGTCCCATTTATTAATTGTTTCTCTCAGTGTCTGTGCTGATGGTGTTATATTTAGGAAGTGGTTTCCTGTGCCAATGCATTCCAGTGTACTTCCCACTTTCTCTTCTATAAGGTTCAGTGTGGCTGGCTTTATGTTGAGGTCTTTGATCCATTTGGACTTGAGTTTTGTGCATGGTGATAGATATGGGTCTATTTTTGTTCTTCTACATGTTGATATCCAGTTATGCCAGCACCACTTGTTGAATATGCTTTCTTTTTTCCATTTGATGTTTTTTGCTTCTTTATCAAAGATCAGGTGCTCAAAGATGTGTGGATTGATATCCGGGTCTTCTATTCGGTTCCATTGTTCCTCCTGTCTGTTCTTATGCCAGTACCAGGCTGTTTTCAGTACTGTAGCTCTGTAGTAGAGTTTGAAGTCAGGGAATGCGATGCCTCCAGAAGTTCTTTTATTGCCCAGGATTGTTTTGGCTATCCTGGGTTTTTTGCTTTTCCATATGAAGTTGAGTACCTTTCTTTCGAGGTCTTTGAAGAATTTTGCTGGGATTTTGATGGGCAGCTTTTTTTTTTTTAAAATAGAGATATAACATAAAACATTTTATAAACTTAAAATATTCTTGGCTGGTGGGATGAACAAAGTCTGTTCACCTGTGCACACACATACATGCAACAGTAACCATCAAGACTACAAGGTGAAGAGGAAGCGAAAGGTAAACTGCACAAGTCACAAGAGGCGCAAGGCATGTGCAGTAGGATGACCAGGAAGAACGAGACCCTCGCAGAATGGAGGCACATCTTTCGGGGTGGGATGAGGGAACTCCTACCCTTAGAACAAGGACAAGAGCACAAGCTGCTCCTCAGGAACCACTCACAGAGTGTGACAAAGCAGCTGAAAATGCTATACTCCTTGAAATTATCCTTGAAATAAAGGAGACATATTTTTTCAGACAGACAAATGGAATTGGTCCTCGGTAGAGCCTCTGGAGAAAGGGCAGCTCTCTCAGGTGACTCAACTGCCAGACTGGTCAGAGGTGGTGGCCTCATTCAGCAAAGTTCCAGTCTCCTTTACCTGACATGCTCATTTTAAATGACAACTTGCCACAACCTGGAGTCACCTAATTACCCGGCTTCAGCTTGGTCTGTGGGCTTGTCTTGATTGCTGTGGTGATTTGAGTAAGAATGGTCCTCATAGACTCCTGTGACTGACTGCTTAGCCATTGGGAGTGGCAATATTAGGTGTGGCCTTGTTGCAGTTGGTGTGGTTTTGTTGGAGGAGGTGTGTCATTAGGCGGTGGGCTTTGAGATCTCAGAAGCTCAAGTCACACCCAGAGTGGCATTCTTTTCCTGCTGCCTGCAGATCCATCTGGATGTAGGACTCTCAGCCCCTTCTCCAGCACCATGTCTGCCTGCATGCTGCCATGTCCCACCATGATAATGGACACCTTTGAAACTGTAAGCCAGCCCCAATTAAAGGTTTTCCTTTCTAAGAGTTGCTATAGTCATGGTCTCTCCACAGCAATAGACAATTGCCTTAATTCATTTGGGAAAATCCAACCTAAATTTGGGCAGTACCTTTTGGAGGCAGCCCAGATATAAAAGAACAGGGATGGAAGAGTATATTGGCTTTCCCTATCACCACTGAGTTAATTTACTGCCGATGAGTCCTTTGATATCTGAACCAGCTTTTCTGGGCTTTCAACACAGCCTGGAGTAGCTCTCCAGGAAAACCCCAGGCCTTCTATACTAGGTTGGAACTACAACTACAGGACTGTCAGCCTCTAGAATGTGAGACAGCCATTGTTGGCCTATGCTCGCTGAGGCATTCAGCCTCAAGAACCTAGCAACTGTGGGCTCTTGATATTCCAGGTGTGAGTCTGCTACTGTTGGGACCATTTTGACCATATTTCTTAAACCAATTTAAGTGATCCTTTAACACACATACACACACAAACACCAGTTCTGCTAATGAACCCACACATGACACCGTCAAACATGTTCTAGGTATTTTCACACCTTACTGTAGACTCAAGGACCTCAAAACCCTGAAGGTGGAGTACAGAACTATCCAGAAGAAATCTCACTGGCAGGACCAAGACAAGGCTTTAAGCACAGGCCACCCCTCCATTTAAGACCCGAGAATGACCTAGCTAGCCTGCTCTGCCCCCAGCACTGTGAATGGCAAAGAACCAGAGCCTCCAGGTAAAAGAGGTGTCTCATAACCTGAGCTAAATGAAGAGATGGGATTTAGAAGTCTGAACTAATAACAGGCAGTCCAGAGCTCACCATTTTTGACTGCTGCCGCTTTCCTTGGTCAAAGGAGGAGGCAATAGACCCCAGGACAGAAAAGAATCCCCAGATTTGTGAACACAGCAGGGACATTTGAATCTCTTCTGCTGCTAGACTGGGAGATAAAGAAGCCACCAGGTTGAGGAGCCAGGGGACCTAGAAACACCGCTGGGCGGAGCTTATGCTTTAGGGCCTTGGCACATTGCCTCTCCACCTGACTATGTTGCCACCACCTCACCAGCCTTAGGCACACCAGGGACGGCCCCCTGTTGGGAGGCAAGCCTGGCATCTCCAGGAAGTAGAAAATGCAGAAAAGGGAATCAGGTCCAAATGTCACTCTGGAAAATGAAGGACCTGAAGGTGCTATACATCTTCCATGTGGGGTGGGATTTGAAGCCAGCATCTGGGTAGTGTCACCCAAATTCTCTTACTGAGTCCCAACCCCATAATACCACTACTTAATTAGAGAACAGTTAAACAGCTTTATTGGTGACCTAAGAGAGTTGAGGTCTCCGACCCATCCCTCACTCCCCAAGGTGTCAACTGCAAAGCCTTCTCCAGTAGGAAGGCCAATCAATCACATGATCTGTGAGAGCTCCTGGCACAGAGTCAGATCTCTGCTCCTAATTCGAAAAATTCCAAATCCTGATTTCTGAGTCAGCAAAGTCAGAGGCTAGAGTCTGATGAGCCCCTGTGGGCGCTCAGGAGGCTGGCCAAGCTGTGCAGCAATTATCTGCAGAGCTGTGGTGGCAGAGGCCCAAAGGCCACAGGAAACTGTCTCAAGATTAGTTTCCAAGAGGGCCCCAGCTCCGGCAGGGCATGGAAACTGGCCCTGCAAATGCACTTTGGGTATGATGGGGTCACATCGCCAAGCAGCCTCGGGAGGACAGAATCCTGCCATGTCTTTGGCATGCCAAAGCTCCATGGTTCAGGCTCAGTGGGACTGCCATAGCCTGTCATTCTTGGGTCCTCACAAATGGGACATCAGCGTGGAGAGCCCCAGGCTCTTGGTGGGATATAGGTACCACATCACAACCCCCGAAGGATTGATGATCACAGTAAAGTTGGTTTCACTCTTGAGGCCGCTGATGACATCCCCTGTGAAGACATTCTGGCCCTGTATTGGAGAGGTATACATCATTATCGAGGTTAACGTGAGAATAGCTATACAGAGACCCGCCCCCCACAAGACCTAGAAGCCCGTACATGCTAGGCTTCTAGTGAGAATCTCCCACTCCCACTCATTTATTAGTAAGGCTGACAGATGTTCAAGCAGACTACAGAAAATCCTCACCCTATGGAAAACTCTAAGGACGATGATGCAAAAGCTGACCAGGGAGTGAGGACCAGCTTGGGATGTCAAGGGTGCCCATTCACACCCAACAGCTCCACCTACGTGGCTGGAACAACAGTGCAGAGGACAGCACCAGTCACAGCCCTTGATGCCTCCCACTACCCCCCACCTCAGGCTCTTTCTAGGGCTCTAAGGCATAGGGGACACCATGTATGAGCCAGGACCGCCTGGATCCCAGAAGGCTGCGTTGGGGACAACAGGTGACAGGGCACTCACCTCATACACTTTGGATCCGGGGAAGTTCAGTTCCAAGAGGGAGGAATGGAAGCGGTAAGGCATGTCTGTCCTACGGCTGAAGAAGACCAGGGCACTCGCCCCATTAGACAGAGGCCGCTTGAACACCTCAATTTGGGATTTACTCTAGGCATAAAAGAGAACCACTGGCTGGAGTCTCATGTTTGGCTTGGTCCTGACATCCCTGCCTCCGAATCCCTTCCCACAAGCTCTCTCTTTAACCCCAGCCCACAGCTGTCACAGACTTGAGGACAATTAACATCACAGCCATCTAGCACCTATACTTTTCTCTCCCCTCCACCCTGACTCAGCAGATGCTAACTAATTGCGTACCAGGCCCTGCACAGAATCACAAGAGGTGCAGACACAAAGAACTGAGGGCACACCCCCCGTATGAGCATTGCCAAGACCATTCCAGGGCTGCAGCTGGGGACAGTACCAGGCGGGGACAGTGGACACTGATGGGAAAGGTGTGCAGCTGGCCTCATGCAGAGAGCAATCCTCAGGCACAGCTTCACCACTGGCACCTCTGGCAGGGACTAGTTATCTCCTTGGGACATCACTAATTTAACAAGTGCCTTCTGTGTTTTGTTTGCTTGTTTTGTTTTCTCTATATAACAGTCCTGGCTGTCCTGGAACTCACTCTGTAGACCAGGCTGACCTCGAACTCACAGAGATCGACCTGCCTTTGCCTCCCGAGAGCTGGGATTAAAGGTGTGCATTACTACCTTTTAAGATTATTATATGTATGAATGTTTTTGCCTGCATGTATGTAAATTTACTGCATGCATGCGATGCCTGAGGCCAGAAAAGGGTGCCAGATTCCTGGAATTGGAGTTACACAAATGACATGCATTCTGGGAATTGAACTTTGAGTCCTCTGGAAGAGGGGTAAGTATTCTTAACTATGGAGCCATCTTTCCACTGCCAACTTTTATTAGCTATTAATGTGTGTGTGTGTGTGTGTGTGTGTGCTGTGTGTACATCAGAGAACACATGGAAATCAGAGAACTTGTGGCATTTGGTTCTCTCCTTCTATTTTGTGGATCTCAGGACTGAACCCATCAGAGTCTGTAGCTTTAACAGCTGAGCCACCTTGCTGGTTTTCTACAAGTCCCTTCTATAGTTTGATATATTTCCTTTCATTAGAGGCAGGGATTTATGCACAGAACAAAGGCTTTGGGGAATTTGTATTGAATCCAAGTACAAATGCGTGGCCTTGGGAGAAAGTTGCTTAAATTCTGGAAGTTCCAAGCTCAATAAAACAGAGTTACAGAGAAAATGTATGCAGGATGCTCAGCCCTCAGTGGTGCTCAATAAACAGTAGACACTGATGGTAGCAACAGTATACAGTAGACACTGGCAGTAGCTGTAGTATACAGTAGACACTGACGGTAGCAACAGTATACAGTAGACACTGGCAGTAGTTGTAGTATACAGTAGACACTGACAGTAGCAATAGTATACAGTAGATACTAGCAGTAGCAACAGTATACAGTAGACACTGGCAGTAGCAGCAGTATACAGTAGACACTGATAGTAGCAACAGTATACAGTAGACACTGGCAGTAGCAGCAGTATACAGTAGACACTGGCAGTAGCAGCAGTATACAGTAGACACTGGCAGTAGCAGCAGTATACAGTAGACACTGATAGTAGCAGCAGTATACAGTAGACACTGATAGTAGCAGCAGTATACAGTAGACACTGATAGTAGCAACAGTATACAGTAGACACTGGCAGTAGCAGCAGTATACAGTAGACACTGACAGTAGCAACAGTATACAGTAGACACTGGCAGTAGCAGCAGTATACAGTAGACACTGACAGTAGCAACAGTATACAGTAGACACTGGCAGTAGCAGCAGTATACAGTAGACACTGGCAGTAGCAGCA